>BLKR01004373.1:0-57500 GCA_011170035.1 Teleogryllus occipitalis | reverse complement strand
TATTGGTGGCGAGGCTCAGGCCATTTAGCGTGCTCTTCCGCCTGACCACTTTCAGAATTTATATTACAATAGTACATAATAAAGGAAGTCATTCAATGAAAAATACGCACGCAATTTGGATGAAGATTTTCACATGGATGACAGGAGTGAAAGCGAGAGAGGACGAGCTTGATAGGAAATCGGGAAAGAATCGGGATGAATGGAACGGTAGAGAGAAAGGAAAGAAAAAAGGAAGAAAAGGAGAAAGAGAATCAGTGAAATGTTAATAAGTTATGTTAATTGGTTCATTGAGGTTTTGAAGAAGCTAAAATTGCGCACGTATTTCTGAATTACCCCTAGAAAAACTAGAAAGGGAGAGAATCTCGTCAGCATACAAGGGAAGACACATCAAGTCAAGTCAATATTGTGAACTCATTTATGCTGAAACACGTTGGAACATAAAGGCAGTACTGTCATTCCAAACACAGTAATAAATATGAGAAACATAGTTTTGGCGTATCGTTTATGTAGGACATGTAGGCACTAAAAAGGTCGAAAATAGGTAGGCAAATAGGCAAATAAAAACTTAAAAATAAGCAGGGAAGTAGGTATTATAGTTAAAAATAGGGAGGCACATAGGAAATAAAATCTAAAAAATAGGCAGTAAATAGGACATATGGTTGAATAACATTACAATTTATACGTAATATGTACTACATGAAGGATAAACACAATACTCTAAAAACAAATGGAATTTCTTTGATTGTAAAAACATATGGCGGAGTTAGATACTAACACTGAAAAAAAGGATACCATAATTCCCAACAAGATTTCAATAGTTACACAAAACCTTCGTATGCGAAACAGAGACCTTGGTGCTTTACTCCCTTTCCTAATTACAACAGTATCTAAGATTGCTGACCTTGATAGACCAACCTTGATGGACCAACCGGCCTGTGATTTCTGAGAGGTTGATGTTGCTTCATAAACGGACCTGTCGGCCTTATCAAGCCTAATCATGTTGCAAAGCACTAGCTGGCCACAGCAGCCAGGTACCTTGTCAGATTAATTACGTATTGAAGAAAATATACATTGAAAAACATTCAACATCTGTTAAACACACACACACACACACACACACACACACACACACACACACATATATATATATATATATATATATATATATATATATATATATATATGTATATATAAACATTATTTCAATTACGTAATAGAAGCATGATGCGATAATTATGACTTTATCAAGCAAAGAAAACACAACTGTCATTCTTGCTCAAAACGAGAAAGAAGTTTAATAAGTGTATTATTTTCCGTCTGTGCTGTTACACATGTAAATATAAATGTTGAAAGGCAGACTAATTACGTTATATATTTATCAGCTACCAGTCCCAGGCCCTCGGCGGGCTCTTGGAAGTATGTGTGTGTGGGGGGGGGGACAGGAAGTTGCGCGCGCGCGTCAAAGCTTGCTGCATCCTGAGCGCTACGCAATATTATCCGTTCATCCTAAGAAAAATTCTGATTTAAAGAAGTACAAATGTAAGTTCACTACATAAGAACTAATTTGAACCATCGGTTGTTAAATTAACCTTTCATCAAAACTACTGCAAACGAAGGAGACAGTCCGAACTGCACGCGTGTTGCTGGACGATAAGGACCTGATATCAGCCGAGGATTGACGAAGGTCAGGAGGCAAAGCGCGTGACGCAGCGTCGCGCCGCCGATCGGCCTGCGAGGACATTCAGTTCATTTTGGAAGGGCTAAGAGAGTGACTGGCCCTTCAGGAAAATTTCTTCGAAGTGGCGAAAAGCGCATCGTTGTGAAAGTTTTCAATTTGTTGTTGAAGAAAAATACGTCGTTGGCAAAGTAAATCGTTGAACGTACTATGAGTTCACTGGTAAGTACTGTATTGAAACTTATCGTGCTGCATCAGTGTGGATTATAATCTAAAGGATATTGGTGGATATCTTTTAATAGGTGCCAGACTACAGAGTCTAAAATACCTCTTTGAAGTGAAAATCTTATTTCATTGGAAGTAAACGGGCGAATGAAGTTCGAAAGAAAATGACACCTTCATTTACACCGCCTATTGGAAATCAAACAAGAATTGTCAACCAAGATTAAAAGAGAATGGTGGAATGGAATTGCAACTTTTAGGTACGTATATATTTCTATCATGAGTTGTAATAATAGAAAGGCATATATTAGTTTGTGTGCATTTCTATAACCTAAAAAACTTGGCCATTAATCCAGCTCAAAGTTATTTTAATGTAAATTGTAAAATTCCTCTAAAAGCTTATGTCGAACAAGATAAACAATAATTTCGTTTTACATAATCGGTTTGAATCCTTTCAATTCAAATTCTAATGTTGTTAAGTGGATATGGGGCTTGGCGTCCAAACTCATTATTTTGCATTCATTTGTGCATTTGTTAATAGTAAAAAAACTACCTATTAAAAATTTATTTGATTAGTTTTTAATACTCAATTAAGCATTGCAAATGTGTATTAAAATGTAAAGAAAAAATATTTATTATGTTGCCAATTCATTGAAATAATTTTAATATAGTCTTGAAGTGTCATTAATGGCAATTAGAAATTGTAGAATTAATTGTTGTGTAGTATTCCCATATGTTGTAAGTGTACAGATTTTTGATTACTGTATTTAAATTGAGACTAAAGCCTATTATGTTCTGTAAATAATTGAACAAAATAATAATGCATTCCTCGGGGAAAAAACCTGCTGTAAAACACTTTCTATTTTTTTATTTTTCAATAATTATCACTTTAATTATATTTTCAAATACTATTGTATTTTTCAGGTAGTTTTGGCACAGGTGATGGAAATTGGTCATTGAAACAGGTGATGGTTCGTCGATGCAGATATTCATGGATATTGTTAATTCTAAATAGCTATTGCATTCTATACCAAGATCATGAACATGTATTTGAAGGTGATGCCAATATACATTTTGCTAATTTTGCAAGCATCATGGACTTTGGTGATTTCATTCGTATTTAACATTCACAAAATGTGTATACATTAATGGTTCAATTATTTTAGTGTGTATCATTTTTGACCAGGCAAGTTATTTTAAAATTCTCATTAGGTAATATAACGTGTATTATAATTCTGTTATAGTTTCAATGTGTACTATTTAGTAGTGCTCTCAGAATGATTACAAATGAGTATGAGTAATATAAAAAATTCACATTCTCACTAGAAAAATGTCATTAACTTCAAAATGCTGTTTTTTCAGGACATTGTTTTACAACTAGAGTTCTGAATCAAGTTCATGGAGTGTGACTATTTGTAATTTTCTTTTGAAAGATTATTAATTTTTACTTCGGTTTCCAAGGAAAAAAGATTTCAAGTTTTTCATAATTTAGGGTTCTCCACAGTGTGCTGTTTGTGGCAAATAGTACGGAAAACACTGCATTCTCAAACATGCAATGATTTGGGCTATTATTCATGTTCAAAATTGCCAGAGAAAAATATCTCAGATTGTGTTAATGATTCTTGGACAAAGAAATGTCATTACTGTTGTAATAGTGTTGACCTTGATAATTTTCTGAAACATTTCCTTTGTCAAGTGAATAAAATACTTTCCTCTTGAAATAAAACAATTAAATATTACTAGACATGATTCTCGTGTCCTTTAAAATGCTAAAACCTGCATACATATGCCAAATAAAATTTGACAAAACATGCAGAATCAAATTTTAGCTTGGAATTTTTTTTTCATTGTCTTTTGAAACAGGAACACTAAACAATTTTTCAAAATTTTACTCAGTCAAATTCATCCTTTTGTGAGAAATGAATCTTTTTGAACATTCTACTACATCACCAGATGTAATTGGAGCATATTTGTAAGAAGAAATCTGAGCCAATATGAGGTCAAATTCTGCATTTTCTGCTCTTGAATCACAATTTTTTTCTTTAAATTTCATAGAAGTTTTAAATTGAATTTGAATTTACTTGTTTTTATACTTTTTCCTCGGCAGTCACACTTGCATGTCCAAACACAAAGTTCAAAGACATTGTAATATCTTCAACAATATTTAATGATTTCAATAGAGGTAATCCTGCTGTTTTCAATTTCTGAATTGGTATAGGCAATTTTACAAAATTTAATTAAATATGCATTTTATTTTATTTTTTTAAATACATGGTTTTATAACATATTTTATTTTACTTTTTTGCATGCAAGCAGACTAAGAGTCTGCACCTAATTATTTTCCCTTCTTTTATTTTCCCTGAGTAGTGATCTATGTGTGTGTGAAATTAATCAATAGTATTCGAAGAATATAATCGTAAATTTTGAAGCAATCCAGAAAAGTATGCATTTAAAAAATAACTTGCCAAATTTAAAAGTCTCTTCAGAACTGGTTATTAATTTGCTAAGAAAACTTATTATTTGACTCATCCAATAAAATGAAAACCAATCATTTCGTCCCACGCTAAAGTGATGAGTCTTCTCCCACCTTACACAATACTAAAATTATGATTTATCCCGACCTCTCACTATATTTATTCACTATTATTGAGTGCACTTTCTTCTCTATAATTTTTTATTGTTGCATTCAGATGATAATAACAATAGTTATGACATTAACTTGTTGGGAGTGTAGGATTTGTAATTGCAGGCCAATGAGCTTATTCATTGTCAAATGGGCAACGAGGTTTCTAAGCAATGAGATTGATTCAAATTGCAGACACAGCAGGTTAATCAATCCTGGGCAATACATTTTAATTCCACTTTTAAATTAATTTAACTAATTTTATTTTATTTTATAGATTGTGTGTACGTTTAGATTACAGAAATTGAAATAACAGAAGTACAAAATATAAATGTGATTTATGTTGGTGATTTCTTCTATATACTTTTTTGATTTTAACAGTATGTAAACTATTTATGAATTCATTGTAATTGTAAACTAAGTGTTAATTTTATGTAGATGAATTTTGTGCTAGTGAATACACGAACCCTAAGTATAATGAAGGGACTAATAGAATTGAACTTTTAATAACCAAAATTAATATAAACAAAACAAGAATATTAAATTTGTAAAATGAAAGGTTAAAAGAAATAAACAACAAATACATTCGAAAATAACTTTCAGCTACATATTTAGCCATAATTTAAATAAATCTTGACGTTTTTATAAAATAAATGTGAATTAAATTTGTTTTTGGGGGATCAGTAATAAAAGTTTCTATTTAAATGTACTTGTGAAACAGTTTTAAAATAGTTTTTAAACAGTTATAAAACGTTTTTAAAATAATTTTGAAACAGTTATAAAATATTTTTGAAATAATTACTAATGACTGTAAACATGTTCTTAGTCTCCTTGTGTATGTAATCCACCTGATCACATAAATGATTAAGTGGTGCATCAATGTTTCATTATCATTTGTTAGCTATTAATTTTATGTCAATATATTTCATTCTATTGTGAGTTATGTTATATTTTACACATTTTACTTTACTAAATAAATATTTTAATGTTAAATTCTAATATGTTATTTTTAGGTACATGCTGTTTCAGAATATTCATTATATATATAACATTTTCATTCAACAACAATGCAGGCATATTGATGTATGTATATCTACCGTAATAACAGTCAGACTGCTGAATTTAAAGGCTTTTGAGGCTTGTTGTGAAATTTAATTATCACTAAATGCATAATTTTTATGCAATTATTTCCGTTTTTACGGTGTCTGGTTGTGTAGGTAAATATACAGATCTGTTGTTGGATCAAAAATAATGAATATTCTATTAATAGCAAGTACTACGTATAACCCATCCTATACCCGTCAACGATCAGTAATTGTAACACCAATAAGAAATACTTCAATATGGCAACACGTACGGCTGGCCCTTCAACCAATATAGCTGTGCAAGCCGACACGGAAGGCCGGCTCCTTCTATCAGTTTCGCCCGGATGCGTCATGACGGTAGGCTGGATCCTCCAACCTGTGTTGCTCGCTTATGCCGAGCAGATAGCCAACTCTTCCAACAAGGTTGCTTGGGCTCGGCAGCTTCTACCCGTGCACTCTGACAAGGTGAATTCAGAGGAGTGAAACAAGGGACTCTTTACGATGCAACTTTTCGTTCCAACTATCTCCGTCACGAAACAGCAACAGTGTACCTGGTTGGGCCTATATTATCATGCGTTCCCTTGATGCAGTATAATGGATCAGGTATACTGCAACTGTTCTTTTTTCTCCGTGAAGAGTTGACCCGTTTGGATTTTTATATTTTGTTGATTAAACTGGTTAAGTGATGGATTTTCCAGTTTTGAAAATGGAATGTTTGCGGCATGGCACAAGTCAATGTTAAAATTATTTCTTGTCTTCATTTTTAGATTTCACTTGGTGAAGAAGGTTTGAATAGTCTCTTTTTTTCGCACTTTTTCCGTGAGTTGCAGTGCTTTTTTGTTGCAGGAATTTTTTTTGGCACAGTTTACCACCTTTTCAGAACACGGACAGAAAAATATATTTCCAGTTCGCCTTGAATCTGGAATCGCAATATGTTTCGCCTCAGAGAAGTGTACAATGTAGAACCATGTTTTATTTAGAGGGTAACGCAACGGACATATTATGCACTAAAAACGAATGCTCTGAATTTCTACCATTTTCCATCTGCAAGTGGGTTAGCCTCCTTACTGAAACAAGGAAAAGTTTGTGATTTTATTTTTTTAACACAAGAGGATTACATGTAGGATAATCTGAAGAAATGTTATTCAATTTCAGTAATAATAAATAATATAGAATATGTTTGGTACTATTTTTACATCAATGCTAACGGGTTGAATTAAAATTTAGAATACGAGACTAAACTACTAATAGGGATGGTCAACGATAGGCAAAACGCTCAATTTTAGAGTTAGCGCGTAAAAAATGTCTACCCTCGGTGACGTCACAGAAGGAAGACTTCTACACTGCATGCAGACACAAAAACATGGACTTTCTAGATTATTGACAGGCAGCCTCAGCCCTCAAATACGTTTTCAATTCGGGTCAGAAACCACACAAGAATATCAATGGAAGAAATTACAAACGCATGCCCAAAACATTTCTGCTCATAAGTTTATCGATCGATTGCATTGATCTCTTTTCGTGTATTGTGGCGGCACGATTATTACTTAACATTAATAATACGTAGTCATAGAGAAGTGGGGTGGTGTACCGCTCGACTCTTCCGTCGCCGCCGGCGCGGTGCCCCCATGGGATTTACGACCCCGGCCCGCGCATGTTCCGTCGTGTTTGGGACCGCGACCCTTTTCTGTGAGTGCTTTTCCGGTCCTTTCCAAAATGTTTATACAACCATAAACACCACGCCCGTCCAGCAAGGGGAAGCCCTAAGCCGTAAATGTAAAACTATTTATTAGAGCGAGCATTACATGACGCAATGAAAGGTTCAGAGCGCACATGTGTACGATAAATGCGAGAGAGAGAGAGGAAGAGTACGCCTAGCCATGGAAAATTTTGGGAAATCCATGCTTCTGATTGGCAGGAAATTTAAAAGAACGTAATATCTCTGGGCCAATAGAATGACAGGTACCTGAAGGAAGGGTGAACGTGGCATAGGGCATGGTAGAACGAGGACTTGATAGACAGGGCCGGTGGAGAGAGGACGCGCGCAAGCAGCGCTCCTGAGAACTTTATAAGTTCGCGATTTCGTTATTCGTGGGCGCGCCTCAGCAAAGGGATTTCGGTTGAGAGACTTGGACTAGAATGTTCGTTCGAGCAATGCACGTAAGGGGAGGTTGTGTGTAGATTTGGGAGAAGTTTCGATCTTTTAAAGTTCTTCCTTTTGTTATTAATAATCTCGCGGGAAGTAAATTCAGTGTCAAAGCAAGCCGCTTTCGGACACTGCACTAGTAGACCCGCTAAATGATTAACAAGCGCATACACGCCTTTTATCATGAACTAATTCGGAGAACTCTCTGAGCCACACCGTGATCCGACACTCCGGTTGACAATTGATGGACCGCAAAATTGCCGTGCGGAAGAGCAGACGACACCGGGCCCGCCGCCTGCTGCCAGCCGCCAGCGCCGTCGCCTCCGCCGCGCCGTGGCTAATACCCGGCGCTCCCTGAGGATACACCACCTCGCCGCCCAGCTGGCAGAGTTCACCGACCCCGGTACAGCAGTCGACGCATCGCTCCTCAGCATAAGTCGCCTTGTTGGCAAAAAAAACTCACGCTAATGAGTTCCCTTTACCTGCTCTTTGAGCGCAACGAGGACGTTTTCTTTTTTTCTATGATTTTACCAGCGTTGCCGCGCCATGGCATGTTTGTTACTAGATCTAAGAAGTAAATTTATTAGTAGTTTTCTATTTTTTAGCAGTAGTTTTTACCTTTCAATTTAACCCGAGCTCATTAGGTAGGATTTTAGTATTTAATTCATTCCTTCCAGATGTAATTTCGCTGACACCAATAAAAAAAAATTAAATGAAAATTGTTATTCAATCATCTAAATGTCGTGTAATTCTGTGGAACAGACCCCTGTCAACTTCCTTCCACCAGCCCTAGGCAAAAAAAATATATATATATAAAAGGAATTAGCGTCATCTACCGATTGAGCTACTGCCGGGCCTCGGCCGCCCGCGTCGATGACAGTATCTTGCTCTCATTTTAATGACGTTCGAGTGTACAGATATCTTCTAGGAATTCGTACGTAGTCGTAACAACAGCTGCTGGCATTCGCGTTTGCATGCACGCAATGTTCCGGCACCACAATTCAAAAACTCTCTAACTTGGATTCTCTTTTCATTCTTAATTATGCCATTTCAGTATATTATGTAAACGTGCAGGGTACCATTAAATATAGTCCAGTTTATCTTGAGACGCCATTGACGATGACGGTTGATAACACAAAAATAACTAGACATTGGATGTTTAGGCACTAAAATATCATATTTTAGGCGTCTAAACATGCACTGAAAATGTAAAGAATAAGGAGAAAAAAGGCACTGTCGTAGGTTACATTTATAACCACATGAAAATTGTTTCTAATGTTTGTCTACATTTGTATGTAAACTAAAATTCACAAAACAAGTACGTACATTTACAAGTTTCATATTTACAACTCTTCTGCATTTGATTCCTAATACTTTGCATTGTAATAACTTTTCAAGGATCGCAATTTCAAATTTCCGATAATTGGGAGAAAAAATCAATTTTAATGCGGAGAAGAACCTTTCAACATCTAATGAGGTGACTGGCGTATATTTTAGAAGTTTAACATTCGCAAAACTGAAACTTTCTTGGAATTTTCATTGATTTCCAATTAATTAATTAAATAATTAATCCTTAAAATGTCGATGCCCTCAGTGTATTGTCAATCAACCATGTTCTCAGAACATGGCTGGTATTTATGAAATAGGGATATGGAGAAAAATCTGTTGGGATACATTTAGAAATTCTTTCCTATTTTAAAACACAAAGACATGAATTGATGGTTTTGAAATGAATGGTCACGTTTGACCATGACCGATATTCTAATATCTTAGCATTGTATGTAAAAATAATATATATATAAAAGGCAAAAATGTTCAATAACTCTAAGAAAAGGCACGTATGCTTAAAAAAAGATAAAAAGCATTAAAAAACTTGGTCATATGTCATCATTTGCCATGATTCATGGAAATGATATTACAAGTCTTTAAATAAGTTCCTTAGAAGAAAATAGGCATTTTCCTAAACATCCTATATCTAATTATAACAGTACTGTCACTGAAATGCTTTGTCCGATCTTTTTGCATTCGGTTTAAAATACAAGGTAACTGCTGTGGTCATTAGTCCCGTTAGTGTAGTGTCTGTTCCTTATCGCGGGAGATGGCGGTGATCCTACCTAGCTGGACGGTGAGATACGGCACTGACTTACACGTCGGCTAGAGGAAAGATTTCGCCCTCAACGTGTAGCCCCCTCCAGGTAAAATTAAAAAGAGACGATAAGGGATACAAGCACTAGCTTGTCAGCCTTTCTTTTTTTACTGGACGAAATGTAGTTTGATTTTCCAGAGATAATTGAATTTACTCTATAATTTAATGTTCTTCATACAAATAATTTCAACAACAGTGCCGAAGTAAAAGACTAACATACGTTTACTATAAGGGAACTTTTTGAACTTATTTTTTTCTCCAATGAATGAGTCTGCTGAAACATTAATTGAGACAAAATTCATTTTAATGTTCGAAATTTGTCCTTAAAATATGGAAGGAATGGAAAATATGGAATAAAAGATGGAAAATATAATGTGTAAAACATTAACCAAGTGTTTATAGAAAAATACATATTTATTTTAACACAAATATTTACAAATATTCAAGACAATAAATTAAATACACACAATCCAGCACATAATAAATACGAATTATAAATTCTCATAATTTTAAAATACAAATATATTGAATAAATCCATACAGTTAATGAACACAAGTAAATTTGTTTCCAAACATAGAAAAATATGCATTTGAATCGAGTAAATTACACAAACATAATCTTAATTTCTCTTAAGTTTTGAATATTTCGACAAGAACATTAAGCAGATCAAACTGGAAATTCACATTTTAGAAACGTCTTTAAACATATACATCCTTTCTCATAAAGTTTTTGTACTCAATGAAGTTAGAGAAATTGTTTGGCAATTAAAAAGGAATTTTTTTAAAACTCGGCAGGAAATAGCTTCATTTTCCCACTTCATTCCATAAGAGGTTATAGTTTTCCAGAAAAAATTAAGTAATCTACTCGTACTTATGTCTGACACCAAATGCGAGATTATTCTTTGAAAATCATTATCTACACACGTCTCGTTGACTCTTCTTGGCGCTAGTTCAGATTGCAGGCGTGGAGAATCTCGTGGCGGTGCGGGGGGTGGGGGTGGGGGGCGAGCCTGGGTCAGTGCTGGGGGCGGGCGCGGGGGCGGGGGCGGGCGTGGTGGTGCCTGCGGGAGCCCGAGACGTACCGCTTCGCACAGTCCAGCAACGGCGTCCCTTCGCCCACCAGCCGGCAGTCGGAGTAGAGGAACTGGTGGGAGACCTCCTCAGGCAGCCGGCGCCTGCAGATCAGCCTTTCCTCAGCCGCCGAGCCGTTCGGCACCAGCGCCGCCAACACCACCAGCACCATCAACAGGCACCAACCCCGCTGCATGGTGACGCCTGCACACAAAACAAGTCCACACGTTCAGCATCACGGATAAAAAAATTTCAGGTCAAAGCTTCACTCCGTTATGCAGGCTGAGATAGATGATATCCGATATTAATGTTTGCATCAAAACCTTCACTGGGAATTTTAATGTTACTCTTAAAGTTATGGGGAATGAGCGTCTAGTGTAACATAATAAATATTAACATCTCTTAATTTCATTATCAATTAAAAATATATCCACTACATGTCCAAAAAAAATTCTGCATGGTGATGACTGGAACCAAAATAGTCCACACGTTCAGCATCACGGGTAACGAAATCGCAGGTCATAGCTTTACTTGTTTATAGAGGCTGCGATCGATTCTGGACATTCGCTATTAATGCTTGCACCAAAACCTTTACTGGCATTTTTCATTTTACTCTTACGGTTTTATATGTAATATTGGTAACGAACAAAATTTAGTTACGAGAAGGAAGTCCTCATATTTTTGTAAAGAAATTTTCTATGTAAAGAAAACATCATTAAGCGCATATAAAAATGCATTTCACAGACATTCTACTAGATGTATTTTTTTTTGTTTTCATGCAATAATACCATAAAATTACTGCTAATATGAGGATGCATTTCAATTGTCAGATAGGTGAATTTGAATATCGTATAACTATCTCCTTTACTATCTCCCGGCTGTTGTGAGTATAAAAGAATCTTACCTTTCAACAGATCCATTTCCTTGATGTTAAATGAAGTGGATACAGGCGAGTGGATGTATGTTGCCTCAGATTGATTCAACTGTGTTCTGTCCATTGAAAGTCCGTACCCCTATTTATACGAGCCAGAAATCTCAGTTAGGGAACACGTGGCGTGATTTGAACGTGATCGGATATTACGTCGATAAGAGCATGTTCGAAATCAGTGATGTACTTTCCCACAAATTGATAGGGATTTGTAATTGTTCAGACTTCACTTGGCAGTTAGTTCTCCACGTGTAGGAAGAAATATGCCAACATGGAAATAATGAAATGTATTATTAAGATTATTGGAAAGAAACTTAATAGATTTTAGTCATTTTGTTCTTGGTAAAACTAATATTGGGAGTACATCATCGTTGAAAAAAGTTATTACTTTTCAGTTTGAAATTACTGTATATACTAAGAAAACTATCAGAAAGATAATTATACATCGCTTTTATAAATATTAAACTAGTGGTGCCACAACAGCACGTACTTTCTCCCCCTTAGTAATTGTTTCGTAATATTATTATACCGCAATTTCTCTCCGTTTTCACACATCTCAGTCGTGACCTGTAAAACTAGTTACCAATGGTAGAACGTTAGATGCCAAAACTAATAATTAGGAAGATAAGATATCGATTCAAATTCCACAATTAAACTGCGTTTCATACAGCTAAAATATTTTCCACCAATATACATGTTCAGAATCTCCAAAAATGAGAAGAAAATAACATCGCGATGTGCTGAGTTGTGCAATTCACTTCATCTGAATCTAGGCAAAGGAGCCTGGACAATTCCAATTTGCAAATTCGAAAATTTTCAAATTACGCTAAGTACTCATAATTATAAAAATGTATTTGTCCGTTTTAAAGAGCTGATTTTTAGATCAGATTCATTTTTACAAGAAGCTCTTGAACTACTCATATTTTTGAAAAACAAATTGAACATTAATTTATTTGAAGATCTGTTTTTGATGAACAGATTTCATTAAAGATAACAATCTGTCTTTAGGGAAGAAAGATGCCGAAAAAAGTTTAAAATTTTGCAAATTTAAATTACCATTTCAACTTTCATATACAACTACTGTGCTACAGAATGTCACAGTCTTTCTCGTACTGTTTGATTTCTAATTTCTTTTGCCTGGGCTAGCTTTTCGGTTTTGCCCTACCCTCTTTCCAGACGCCATTTATCGTAGCACAAACTAGATTTTATAACGTTTTTTCAACGTTTGGTTTCCCTAAGAGTAGAAATGAAAACTGACTTCAAGAATATTATAGATAAATAAATCCTTGTCCTGCATGGAAATTATCGTTGAAAAATTTGTAGCTGTTGTTTGAGAAAATGTCGTTTAATGTTTCTGTAAATGCAAAATTTGAGCTTTGAATTTGAATTCATTTTAATGTTCAATAGATACATTTCAAAAATTATTACCAGAAGAAATTTTCTTCTTACGAAAAAATTTCTATTGAGATTTTCAAAAAAAAAAAAAAAGAAATGTTATTAGAAACAAACTTTACAAATATCCCTAATCTATTTTTACAACTTATGTTGTGGAGAATGTGTAAAATGTGACAAAAATTCTGCCACTGAAATAATATATACCCATAACAAAATATTTGGAAAACAAAATAAAATGTCTCTATATTAATAGTACAAACTTGGAGAGATCGACATACATTTCGATATCATACACATCGATATCATGCTACTATTTCAGCCTACCTCTTCTGAGAAAAATTCTATAATAACTTATCGATGAAGAGGGAGAATGTTTTTCGTATTTTTGGCGGTTAATTCTACAACTTTTTCTTGTTCACGCAGTGTGTCCATAATATTTACACGAAAGCACGTGAATATCATTGAGTTACGGATCTAAATTTAAGAACCAAAACGCAAAATGGTTTGCAAATCTTATCAGCTCTTCCGTAAATAGCTTCCCACAACACCAACACACCACACGTAACCCAGTGGTACTTGAATCTCCAAGCCACTTGAGCATGCTATCATGATTCAGTTCCATTCATTCGTGGTTGTGATAACACAAGTACATGCGGATGCCGAAGGCGTGCAAACTCGTTAGTGGGAACTTTATTCGAGGAAGATGAAATATGTAACACAAACTCAATTTCCACCTATAAATCCCAATGTCATTATCACAAGATAAAATACATTACCCAGGAAAACATCCCAATAATAAACTAGTGATACTGCAACAAATATTCTTATATGTAATACTTGTAACGGTAACAAAATTATTAATTATTTTACATGTTTATGTGTCTGTACGTCTATATTATTATGTTATGCTTGATACTTTTTTGAACAGATCTTGAGCAGCTAATGGAGATGGATTATTAAACACATGAGTCATAGCTATATGAAGTTGTAGAAATGAGATTGTCCAGATTCGTAGCAGCAGTCGTTCGTGCTCTTGCTGCCCGTTGAGTCAAAAAAGGACGGTGACCTCGACGATGTCGGCGGCTGTGTGGTGGTGACTGCAGAACGTGGTTCGTTACAGTACCTTGAAACTACATCAAGAACCTCAACGTGATGAATCTGTGCACGTCTCATATGCTGCTATATGTCGTCTAATTTACATAATTCTCTAGCCTGAAGATGAGGAAAAAATTATCCTCGAAACTGTCGCAAGAGAATAATAATGAAAAATTTGTAATAATTCATCTCCATTAGCTGCTCAATGTCTGTTCAACAAACAAAGGGACCAAGCATAATATAAAAAAAATATTACTATATTAAAACTTCTATCTGAACCCAACAGCTGAAAAGTTTCTATCATAATGTAGCGCAAGAAATAAGTTTTTATATATACGTTCACTGCATTTTGTCATATTCCTATAAAAGAATTAAAGGAAAAGTATATAAACACTGTGGCTTGGATTGACATTGAAGTGATATGCCGAATGACAAGACGATTTTGCAGACACAACTTAATCAGATGGAAGAATTTCTCCCGATTTCGAATTCTTCAATCAGTTCTTAATGATGTTGTCATTCTAATTTATCTCAAAATTATGAAAAAAACAATAATTTCTTTTGAAAACTCTTTGTATCAAACAATATAAATATTTAATATTGAGCAATACATTGCGTCAACTAAATAACAACTATTATCTCTATATAGCGTTGAAGGCGTGTGACGCGTTCAAAAAATGGATATATAATTTTTGTTATGTATCAATATTGTACTTTTAAATAATGTTGTTTTAAGTATTTTCTAAAATACAGAGAGTTTATCAAAAATCGAATAAGTATTCATTCTTTAACTTTCTTTGCTGCAAACTAAGAGATGATTAAAAGAAAAAATTGGAACTTTTTTGAGAAAATATTTCTATTTTTTAAGTTGCAGTAATTTTAAGCAGAAATTCGCGCAATTCCTGCTCGTTTAAAGAAACGTATACTCAAAAATTGTAGTTAAGACATAAAACGTCTTTTCTTTAATATTGTGCTACTGCAATAAAAATATTTAGCAATTATTTGAAAAATACAGTATGACCGGCCAAAATAGGACCAGTACCAATTTGTATATAGTCCTTTCATATTAACGATGAGAAAATATCAAGAATTATTTACCTAGAAGTATAAGAATTATTTACCTATTAGTTTAACTAGAAGGACTTCAACTGCACCTATTTTCTCACATTATTGGAAATTGTTACGTAATATTGAAATATTGTAATTTTTGCCATACTAAAACTCATCTGTAACTTGAATAAGTCCAATTCAACTACTTCAGACGAAGCGCTAGTGGTGCATATTTGCGTTCATTTCAATAGCCACGAAAAGTAGTCATTTATAACTGTTACAAATAAAACAAACGTGAACAAACTTACTTGTTATTTGTATTTGCAACAGATTTTATTCAATCAAAATCCTTATTTTTAGCATTGATGTTTTAGGAAGAAGACGGAAAATTTCAAACTTTTGAAATGTTCGAAAAATCAAGAATTTCAGCCAAAATAAGACATATGCAATTCTTTTTATCTGGTACACGGTATCCGAGGACAAAATTTAATACAAAAAGGTGGAGCGAGTTTTGAGAAAATTTATAAAATGTTGAAAATTCATGAAAAACTTCTCCAGAAAACAAGATATCTATTTCAAATTCGGAGAGTCTTGAGCTCGTCCATATCGATCGAGGAATATCAATTTTGTAATAAATCATTAGACAGATTTTAGCGCTACTGTTTATTGTGCATGGACGGACAAACATGTTTTATTGTCAATGTTGTTTTAGGTATCAAGAACCCACAAGACATGAATTCTGACTAGACAACTTGTTAGATGAAGTAATTTACTGAGAACAACATTTATCCACTTTTTCAATACCAATGGGCGGCAATAAGACTTTATCTGTTTGAAAAATCGCCGTTTTTCCCGCAGCTTTACAAACATTTCTCTGCGGTATGCAAGAAAGTAAATATATACAGTAAAACTCAATTTTCTAGCCGAAATTAAATATTTTTACACTGCTGAATTAAAAAAGTGTTGTCTGACTGTCCATTTTTCGCTCAGTCCGAGTGTCTGTAAAATACAATGGTCTAAACCGTAGACCCTACAGGGTTTTCTCTAAAAAATGTACGAGGGGAATTCAATAATTGAAGAGGTAAAATGTTTGGTGGAAATAAACGTTTATTTTTACAAAATGGGACATTACTACTTTTTAATATAATCCACATCAACATTTCTGCACTTGTTCCAACGGGTTATCAGATTTTTTACATCGGCTGCAAAGAACTCTTTATCTTCGTGTTTCAAGCAATTTTGCACACATTTTTTGACATCTTCGTTATTCTATAACTTCTTCCCACGTAATGCCCCTTTCTGAAGACCAAACAAATGGAAATCAGATGGTGCTAAATTGGGGATGTAAGGGGGGATGAAGCAATACCTCTCAATCCATTTTGTTGATGGTTTCACAGCTTTGTGAAGCAGTGTGAGGACGTGCGTTGTCTCGCTGGAGAATCACAACTCTCCTCTAAGATCCACGACGTTTCTCTCTTATGGCTGGCTCCACCTTGGTCAAAAGCGTATCTGAGTAGTATTTGCTATTTATTGTACGCTGTTCATAAAGATAATCACGAACAAACGCACCTACAGCGTCCTCAAACACCGCCAACATGACTTTTCTTGCTGCTGCCGCCAGAATGGTGTTTGTCAGTCACTGAGATTGGGCCACTTTTGAATCGTTCTACCCACTTGTAAAAATTCTCGTAGTTCATACAACTTTCATCATAGACATTAGTCATTTTAGAGTATATATTAGCTGATTTTTCACATTCAGCTTGTAAAAAACGAATCACAGATTGTTGTTCAACCAATGTGGAATTTTCATGTCGACTCGCTATCGTTCAACTTAATTTTGAGGTTATGAACACAACAATGCTGATCATCCAAATAGTCAGGGCTCATTTCAGTGATGCCAACTTAAAGTCCTAAAGTTAGCAAACTTATCCTAACAACTATTTTTTCTCCAGACCAATTTGTTTCTTTAATTATTGAATGACCTACGTACTTTTACGTATTGATCTGGTTCTACTTGAGCTCTACCAGAGTATTTAAAGCAAATCTTTGGAAAATTGATGATACCGTAGTTTTACGAATTTTAAAAGACCTTTTCTAAATTTTCTCAATATCAGTCTTCAATTGGATTACTCAAGTTCTTCAAAAATTTAAGAACTATGCTAATAAATATATTGTAAATGCAAATTTACTTTAAAATATAAATCCTAAATAAGAAACGGATGTATTTTCATTAACGCTTATTTATTTTAGTCTCAGCGAATTTTGACTGTTCATTGTATTGCGATGAATGAAAACGTCTTCAAAAGCAGGTTAACGGGGCTTGGTCAGAAAAATGTACACTAGTTGTTTGCCAATGTTTCGGAAACTTTTATTTCCATCCTCAGGGCTAATATAAAAGAAAATGAAAAACAACACTGTTCATGAATAATGTTACCAAAAAACACACGTATGAGAAACAACTTTTAGCTAAGTTACAAAATATTTGCAAATTTCTTTTATATCATAACATAAACATTACATACCTTACAAGAACAACTCAACCCATTCACTGCATCATCCTCCATCTCCGGCACCTCCCATGCAATGAGGGACACAGCATCACCCTCACCACACCAACACACAGCATGACTGAGACTAGCACGATGTTGGGTGGTGAGACGAGAATAAATATCATGCCTGAGTGAGGTACATGCCAGCTTCCGGTGCGAGTTTACAATTAATTTAAATTAGAAAATGTGCTATTTTATACTTCAAAAAATTTTTTTATATTAAAGTGATATATAAAAATTACAGATTGTTATTTCTACTTTCTAGTAAGATAATTATCACAATATTATTATTATTACTTTATATTGTGAACAACACCACAACACAAGAACCGGATATGAATATACAAAATACCACCTTAAAAACTAAAAACGATACAGGCAATTGGATATGAACCAGGCTAACACTAATTTCACAAAAGACATTAATTATAATTTACAATTACCAGATTAATCAGATTATTGTGTAACCTAAAAACTTAAGTCTGTCCAATATATACTTTATCGCAACCCCCACATGGTACCGAATACACTAAGTTGCTCATGAGCTGTGCAGGTATCCTATCTTTAGTTTTACTAATTAGTATATATTGGACAGATTGGACAATACCTTAAAAAAAAGGTTGTACCAGCACAAGTATGATCTGAAGAAAGACTCCCCCTCGTGTGCACTTGCTCAACATACAAAATCCACTGGCCATTCATTCAAATTTCTTGAAACTCAGATTTTGGACAAAGAAAATAATTACAAAGAAAGATCCATTAAGGAAATGATACACATCAACAAACACAATACCGTGAACAAAAAAAACAGATACTGAGGGTTTCAGTAAAATCTATGTCAATCTCATTAACAAATATGATAATTCCCATAAATCCAATTCCAAATAACTTATTGTTATTATTATTAATTAAAATTTTTTTTGTTCCAATACCAGTCTGTCATCATTGTCATTTTGCCTTCATATTTTACCTTCAATAGGCCTTTCTGCTCATACCGATGCTTATGTGTGTAAAATGGAACATAAATTATGTTTTTTTTGGATATTTCCCAGTCTAAATTTTTTTCTTTTTTGTCTCACCTCACAACATTTGTTAAGGTTAATAGACAATAATCTAAATTGGCCTTATGCCATATTATCATTATTATTATTATTTATTTATTTATTTATTTACGTCAAAAAACAGTTAAAAACTGCGTATGACGGGCTATGGGGAAAAGTGAATTGTGTGCACATTTTCAAAATTCTGTGATCCCTACACTAAATCATATACTACTTAAGTTTTGAATTTTGAAAGGGAGAAAAAAAAACAAAAAAACTCCCATGTAATAAAATCGATTTTCAAGGATAAATAAGCAATAAATTTTGAATTTTGAAAGGGAGAAAAACAAAAACAAAAAAACTCCCATGTAATAAAATCGATTTTCAAGGATAAATAAGCAATAAATTTTGAATTTTGAAAGGGAGAAAAAAAACAAAAAAACTCCCATGTAATAAAATCTATTTTCAAGGATAAATAAGCAATAAATTTGGCTCTTATTACTTCCTGCCGCGACAACGTGGAAACGATAATTTGAATAATTGTATTTCCCACTGAATTCTAGAAGACGTGCACAGAAAATGAAGTTACATTTATGTCCAGAAGCAAAACAAGGGGCCATCTCAGCATTTGCTCAATGGATCAGGGAAACTGGACGAAAAACCTGATCGAGATGGGGGTCACTGACCCGGAAGCTGTAGTACAATAGTTGTTACAGGTTGTTTATACTCATTTATACAGTCCAAATGGTAAATAATGCATTATGTATCATTGTTAAAATTAATGTTACTTTTCTTGTGATGCTCAGTATAGTCTCTAATTGTATAGAAACAGTTATGCAGCAGAAACGATTTCACTTGGGATTTAAACTTTTCTATTGAATTTAATCGTTTAATGTCATCTGGCAAAGTGTTGTAAAATAATGTACATGTATTGTATGTGAATTTTTTGTAATGAGCTGTTGATACTGTCACCTGATGAATATGATTTCTACGTCGAGTGTTATAGTAATAGACTTCGGCATTTTCTGAAAATATATTCCCGCCCTTAAGCAAGTCATTTTTTACAAAACCACTGATTCGTAAATAAAAAGACACGGTAATGGTAGAATTCCTAGATTAATGAAGATAGGCTTACAAGAATCACGTGGGTGGGATTTGGTTATTATTCGTATAATTCGTTTTTGTAATCTAAAAGTCTGGGAGCTATAAGATGTATTTCCCCAGAATATTATGCCATATCTCAGGCGTGAATGAACATTCGCGAAGTATACACAACGAGCAGTATGAAGGGTGACTGAATTTGCAAGAATTCTGAACGCGTAGCATAATGAACTTAATTTTGTGTTCAATTCATTTAAATGGACGTTCCATTTAAGGTTTGACTGAATTGAGAGACCTAAAAATTTTGTTGCATTAACATGAGTCAATGGTACACCGTTCATTTTCAATGGAGCACAGAATTGTTTATTTGAAATGGAAAACTGCATTAAAACCGTTTTCTTTTCTTTTACTATTAATTTGTTATTTCGGAAACAATTTGAAACATCTGATATTGTACTATTTACGGTTTCTTTATTGCAAAGAATGTTTGTATCATCTGCAAAGAGAACCGTTCTTCCGTTTTGAATCGTCGAGGGCATATCGTTTACGTAAAGTAGGAACAGAATAGGGCCTAAAATCGATCCTTGAGGAACTCCACGTGCAATGAGCAAAGAGTCGGAAAGGTGCGTACGTAATGTTCCATCATTCCAGTAAGGTATTTCAACTTTTTGAGATCGTTGTTTAAGGTACGAACATAACCAATCTAGAGCAATACCACGGATTCCATATGAAGGTATTTTTGAAAGTAAAATGTCATGATCAATGATGTCAAAAGCTTTTGAGAGATCTAAAAATAATCCAATAGGTGCCTCGTTTTGATCTAATGATGAGGCGACATCGTTAAGAAAAGAAAATATAGCTGTTTCCGTTGATTTTGATTTTCTAAATCCATGTTGGCAATCTGAAAGCGCGTCGTGTTTAGTGAGAAAGGTTTCCATTCGTGCGTAAAAAAGTCTCTCTAATATTTTTGAAAAAACTGATAGAAGAGAGATGGGCCGATAATTTTGAATTTCATTTTTGTTGCCTTTTTTGAAGAGCGGCTTAATTTTAGCTGTTTTGAAAATATCTGGAAACGTTCCAGTGTATAAAGATGCATTAAATATGTGAGTTAACGGGTGTATAATGGCATACGCACAAGTCTTTAACAAAGAATCTGGGAATTCATCTAAACCGGACGAATATTTATTTTTTAGTTTACCGATTATTTTGAGAATTTCATAGGAAGAAGTTTCGGAAACGAACATTGTGTCTAAAATTTTGGGTGCACTGTCTGTTTTTGAATTTTGTGCCTGAAGACCCTTAGTGAGATCGGCATTATTATTTTTATCGACAACTCCCATGTTAAAAGTAGGTATAATAATGTAATTGTTATGTAATAATGTAATTCAGTGTAATTGTTAACATTATAGATTAAGGTGATTTTGCAACTCATTTGTTTAATGATTTCATATTAATTTTGTTTTGCTGTAATAATTCTTACACATAATACTTTTAAAAAATTGTGATTTTGTGTGTTTTTATTATAATTTTCACATCTATATAATTCATATTATTGAAACTGTTCACATGGTCATATAATACTAAGATTAAGTTTTTAGGTTACACAATAATCTGATTAATCTGGTAATTGTAAATTATAATTAATGTCTTTTGTGAAATTAGTGTTAGCCTGGTTCATATCCAATTGCCTGTATCGTTTTTAGTTTTTAAGGTGGTATTTTGTATATTCATATCCGGTTCTTGTGTTGTGGTGTTGTTCACAACATAAAGTAATAATAATAATATTGTGATAATTATCTTACTAGAAAGTAGAAATTACAATCTGTAATTTTTATATATCACTTTAATATAAAAAAAATTTTTTTTGAAGTATAAAATAGCACATTTTCTAATTTAAATTAATTGTAAACTCGCACCGGAAGCTGGCATGTACCTCACTCAGGCATGATATTTATTCTTGTCTCACCACCCAACATCGTGCTAGTCTCAGTCATGCTGTGTGTTGGTGTGGTGAGGGTGATGCTGTGTCCCTCATTGCATGGGAGGTGCCGGAGATGGAGGATGATGCAGTGAATGGGTTGAGTTGTTCTTGTAAGGTATGTAATGTTTATGTTATGATATAAAAGAAATTTGCAAATATTTTGTAACTTAGCTAAAAATTGTTTCTCATACGTGTGTTTTTTTGGTAACATTATTCATGAACAGTGTTGTTTTTCATTTTCTTTTATATTAGCCCTGAGGATGGAAATAAAAGTTTCCGAAACGTTGGCAAACAACTAGTGTACATTTTTCTGACCAAGCCCCGTTAACCTGCTTTTCAAGTCTTAATTTATGGTCGTTAAGAACTCTTCATAAAGAAAACGTCTTCATTTCTGCAACACTCTGCAATAATGAGAGGGTATTGTTCATGAATGGAATAATTCGATCGTACAAGGTTTGAATGAAATAATAGTTTTACAATTTTTAAATTTCCTTTCGTAGTGTCATAATTCACGTTATCTCTGTGAGGAGTCAGAGGCAGCATTTATCAACACCGGAAACCGATTTAACTTTGTTTTTCAGGAGGAAAGTCGCATGCACACGCAGTACCAGAGAATATACTGTTATCATTTCACAAATAACCGATATCATAATAGCTCTCCTGGAAGACTGGTGATCGCAAGGGTCACTTTCATTATATGTGATTTCAACCGTTTTTAGAGTAGACATTTATCTCACAAGCTCTTTATATATATATATATATATATATATATATATATATATATATATATATATATATATATATATATATAATTTATATTTATTTATTGTTAAATTATATTATTTATTTATTATATTATCTCAGAAGACAAGTGAAAGAGAAAGAGAATTATTTAATTCAGCATAGTGTGATAGTTCAGACACTCTTTAAAGGTTTTAAAAATATTTTCATATTTAATTTTTAAATGCTTTTTAATTAGTTTTGAAGTTTACACGAACTGGCTATTTCCTTCCCCTTCTTTCCAATCTTAGGCCGTTGACTCATCTTACATTTTCATGTTTTCTCATCGGGATTTTGCATGAACCATCAAAACCATAATTGCAATTTACGCAATAAAAGGAGCACATTAAACAGAAGACAAATATTTTTGTAAATAGGAATTTACACTGATTGTATTTTAATGCTCGATTTTAGTCCAACACGTGTTTATTTTCTGTTTCAATGCATTTTTTTCTAGATTGTTGAAGCGCTTCTAGAATTTCGGAGAGCCATTTATATAAATATATTAGTACTAATTTTCACAACAACATCCTTGTCTTTGCTTGAAATTGTTACATTTTCATTTAAATTAACAAACCGTACGTAAAACCCCGTTAGGATATTTAGGACTGTTAATCAACATTTACAAGTAATTTACTAGATAAAACTATTATGATATTCATTATACATGTATCGTATTAAATACATTTACCATTGTTATAAAATTAACGCACCACATCTCGTAAATATTCAGTGCTCCTAAAAGATCTTCATGTAAAATACATGTTTTCAAAATTTGCTTTAGTTAAATGTTTTCGAACTTGTCCTGCACGTAGATATATCATTAAGGCTTATTATTGGACTTAAAGCTTCTTCAAAATTGAACCTGCTTATGTGCAGTGAAGGTTTTTAAAAATATTAGTGCTCTTGGTATACTTATTTTATTTTATCTAGTCAATTTTCCCAAAATGTCTGAATAATATTTTAAGAAAAACCAACATTACTTTCTTTCAATTTTTTATGTGAATGGAAAGCAACAATACTTATTTAGAAGGGAATGGACATGCAGAATTTTGTGTGCAGTATCTTAGGTTTCAAGCGGTTTGATTAAAAGAGGTTTGCACACGAGAGTTAGAATTAGCCATAAAATTATTATAATTTTACGTAATCGTTACAAATTATAAAAGCAAAGCTCCGCCATGATATTGCACTCTAATTACTTTCATATATATGGAGTATCTAGTAGTATGGGCCGACCTGGATGGCCGAGGTGGCTAAGAGCGAGTACCGACTCAGCGCTTCGGAACGAAGAGTCGCAGGTTCGAGTCCCGCCTTGGGCATGGCTGTTTGTCCCTTGACTTTGTCTGTGTGTTGTCGCGGAGGGCTTCGCGTTCTGCTGACCCCTGATCAGAGGAGCCCGTAAGAGTGTCTAGTGTATGGTCGAATATGCGTCCCTTCGGGACGTAAAGGGCAACCGGCTGTCGGCTGAATAAAAGCCCTAGGAAAAAAATCTAGTAGTATAGACAGTTATGTAATGCAAACAAACGATGTAGAGAGATTTGTACAATCTGTCTCTAGATGAACCTCTGCGTCATGTTTTGGGAGAACTAGGAATATTTTCACAAAATGTTTCCCCAGAATGCGGTAGTTACTCCGTAGAGTGGATGTGCAGGCAGGTCAGTAGCAACCGATAAAGAATGTGGCAAAAGTAAAAAGGCAACACTGACTTTAAAGAAGGTGGACTCTTGTGACAAAGTATGTATCATTTTGTAGCATCACTCATTTTTATTTAATTTCGGAGGAAGGGAAACAGCAAAAATAGCACTCGCTGTTTTTTATTCTCACAAATCAGGTTAGCGGAATTTTCCCTCTCACTTAAGAAAATTAATGAAACAAAACAGTAAATTACTTAAAACTGAAGATACAGTGGTAAGAATAAAACTATGTGTGTCCATCAAATTTCAGAAATGTTAACTTGTAATTTGCTTCTAAGGCAAAACTAGCTTGTACACAAAATTCATTACTAGAATTCTGTCGTTTCAAGAGAAATTTCAGGGAATTTCCTTTGGAAAGCAGAGTTATAGAATTTCCAGACAGACCAATCTATTTGTACAATTGCTACGACATGGCGTAATTCAATAAAATTATTGTAATAAATAACAACACATTGATATACTATAAAGAGAATATTTTGGATATTTTAAATGATTAATAACCATGGATGAGATCGTCCTTGTGTTCCTTTTTTGGAGGCAAATCCTATGAAACGGCATCTATCATCAAAGGCAAACTAAAAACACCTACCTCTATCAGTGAACGAAGCGTAAATAAATATTTTTATTAGTTATTATGAAAAATCTCGAAGCGGATCTCCAGCAAACTGGACAATTTCAATAATTATGGAATAGGAATACAATTTTTAAATAAAACCCAGATTATGTATTGGAGAAGGATATCGCGTACGCTAATTTGCATGCTCCTATCGCAACACGCGTTGATCTCGTGCGAGGCTACTGTGCTGCACGGTCGTGTGTCCTCATGTCAACGAGCCTTTCCGGAATGTCGATACACTGCTCAAGTTTGCTCTGATAAGTATACGAACCCTATCCATATCGTTGCCGATAGGCAAGATCGTTTTAACTTGTCTATATTTGGAAGCGGAGATTAGCTTTTAACGATTATCTCCGTATTTGAGTACCAAAATCGAACTGAATTTCATGTGATGTCCATGCACTGTCGCATGAACATCATGACTAGAGTTGCCATCCGTCCTTCATTTGGGAGGACAGTCTTTCATTGATGTTAATTGTCCTCTCGGCGTTCTTTGTATCTTAAAGGTTCTCCTTTTAGTAAATGTTTAACATTTTTTGTCATTTATTTTATCGCATGACTAACATCTGATAAGTTGTATCGTTTATTGTTTTTTTCGTTTAGTTAACTAAATACGCTCATTAATTCCATGAAAAATCGTTAATTATCTCTGTGTTAATGGCATGCGTGCAATTAAAATTCCACCGTGCAATTAAAAATTCACACCTACCAATCAGAATTCAGAAAAGGAGCGAAATCGTGTAATTAAGAAACTATAACACACGAAGCAACGGTATCTGCAGTCAGCCATGAAACGTGAACATATTACGTACCTACAACTACGTATCTAACGTAAAAAAAAGAACATCACATATTACGTACCTACAACTACGTATTAACAACGAATGAATAAAACTAAATTGGGTAAGTAAACGTTAAGATAGCTGACTTATAGTACAACATAAAATATTTAACGTAAATGTTTTAAATGTTTTACATGTAAAACGTTTGGTCTTAGAATGTCGAATCTAAAAAATGTAAACGTCAGTTGTGTTTAACAGTTCTAAAAAGTATGCTCTACCAAAACTGTGTCAGAAGTGACTAGTTTTTCCCCTCAATATTTATACATGTATTCTCTCTCTTACTTGTCTATACTTTTCGTGGGAAGTAATGTTTTCATGACTTTGTCAGCTTCTCATATTTTATCAGAAATATGTCCAGTTTCTTCCATTTGCAAATATTTCGTGACAACATAAACAATGCAAGGCCCATTAAAATAGATCTTATTCAAAAGCAATACTACGTCATGAAATGCACGCCATGGGTGGAAAATATGCGTAGAATTTTATTTAATCTGAATTATTTGTCAATGGAAACGAAAAAATATTGAACTAACATGTGTATAAAGGGGGATAATTGCATTCATGGTACATAAGAAAACTCGCTCCTATCGTCGCTCGTTTTCTTGAACATACCATTCATGCAATTATTCCCCTCTTTATACACTCGTTTCGTTAATGACTATAATTTAGAATAGAAAACATTAATATTCTTTTTCTGAACGCCGACACACGCGTGAATGATAGTGTCTCTGTCTAGCTATTAAAATAAAAAAGAGACGCTCAGACCATCTTCATCTGCATTTCGTGACGATTTTTTACATTAATCGCAAATGGATAGATAAAAGAAACGGAACTGATTATATCTAAATTTAATATTTATAAAAAGAAAGTGTTGATGGTTTTTTTTGTTCCTAATCGAATGTCCTCGCTTTCATATGAACATTGTTGGCAATCCTAATCATGACGTATAGAAGTGGTTCAATCTTTTATTATTAAAACCCTTCCTATTCTCCTTTCTGCAATACTTAATTCCTAACTTGAAGTCTATCATATTCATATATAATGCACGATTGCGATAGGCAAGAATACACAAATTGATATTCATATTTAGATTATCCGATCATTTTGGAAGAAAATAATTGGCTCTGACCATTAATTGCATGATTGTCAGAGACCTCTTTTGACTACTTTGCAACAATTTTCTGTGTCTCGGGCTGATAATGGTAGTCAGACCTCGGCGGTCAATTATTGAGAACACACTTGAACTACACCACTCGCTCAGTCAGTGTTATTCAGTACTTTCTTTCTCGTGTAAGTCCGTATCGAAAATTGATATTGATTCAGTGGTGAGTTGTAGTTGACATTTACATAATTGAAATGATTGAAGGCGTTGTCATTGTCAACAATAGTATTTATTTTAAAATATAATAGTATTTATTTTTACTTTTCATATTTTCTCTCTCAAAATTGTACATGTACTATATTTTCATTCATTTTCTTGCTTAAATTTAAAAAAACTACTATATTTCATAAAGATATAACTCTCCGTGCCCTTCTTTTTTTCCTTTCTTTAATTCTTCTTCTTTCATTTCTTAAGATGCTTTAAATTATATAAATTATTTTATATTATAAAGATCTCACTCTCCGTCCCCCTTTCTTTCTTTCATTCTTTCTTTTTCTTTTCTTTAATTCTTCTCCTTTCATTTCTTAACATGTTTTTTAAAATTAGGTAACTATGTTAATTCCAATTTTATATTTTTCTTGTACCAGAAAACTGATGATGATGGCTAAGCGATCGAAAGCTGCTATTTTTTAAATAAATACTATTGTTGACAATGACAACGCCTTCAATCATTTCAATTCCGTATCGAAAATGTTCGCCCTGTTCAACTTTCATTTTAAAATGTCGGGAAGGTGGTTACTCACCGTGTCGTTTGCGAGATTGAATGCGCTCGGGCCTTGCTAAGCTATTCCAAGAATGTGGACTGGAATCCCTATGTGAACAAAAATGTTGGGGTTGAAAACAATTTTTCGGCTTCAAGTTGTATTTTATTTATGTGTTACACATAATGGAGATATTATATGCTGTTCTAGTACCACTAATTTGGTATCAAGGACCCACAAAACGTGCATTGTGACTACACAGCGCTTTAGATCAATACGAGAAGTTATCGCCTCTTTTAGTACCAGGATCCCACAATACTAATTATTATCTCAAAAACCGCCATTTCGTTGCAGCACTACTGTTTTCACTTTACTCCGTAAGTTCGTAATATGCAAGAAAGTAAAAATAATCTCATCGTCAATATTGTACTTGTGACAAGATGCAAAAAATTAAGCTTTTGGAATTTTCAAAAATTCAGAGATGCCAATGAAAATGGCATTTCAAAAATGAGATATCAACAAAAATTTGAAAAAAAGAAATAATTTGAATAAAGTTTTGAGAAAATTTTGAAAATATCTTTGAAACTTCGTGTAAATTACTTCAAAATAAAACGAATTACCGTTTCAAACTTGTAGGGCATTGAAATCTTTCAAATTTGCCCAGAAATATTAATTTCATCAACAACGTTTTAAATTCAAATGACTGACACCATCGAGGTCGATTGAGAAATATAAAATTGATGAAAATTATTTAAGCAGTTTAGGTGCTGGCGTTTTTCACTCACGGACGATAGGAGTGACAATTTTATTTATTTATTTATTTTACGTCAAGAAAACAGTTAAAAACTGCGTATGACGTGCTATGGGGAAAAGTGAATTGTGTGCACATTTTCAAAATTCTGTGATCCCTACAATAAGTCATATTCTACTTAAATTTTGAATTTTGAAAGGGAGAAAAAAAACAAAAAAAACTCCCATGTAATAAAATATATTTTCAAGGTTAAATAAGCAATAAATTATGAATTTTGAAAGGGAGAAAAAAACAAACAAAAAAAACTCCCATGTAATAAAATCTATTTTCAAAGATAAATAAGCAATAAATTTTGGCTCTTATTACTTCCTGCCGCGACAACATGGAAACGATAATTTGAATAATTGTATTTCCCACTGAATTCTAGAAGACATGCACAGAAAATGAAGTTACATTTATGTCCAGAAGCAAAGCAAACGATTCTGTCCTCAATTACCTTTTCGGTATCAAAGACCCACACAAAACGTGAATCCTGAACACAACGAATTAGAGGAAGAAATTGTTACATATAAGAGAAAGAAGTATCCATTTTAACTATATTTGTAACTCATGAAACTAATTTTTCTGTCAAAAAATTGCTGATTTTTCTTTCTCGCCTACTGTTTACTCGGCGAGAAAGTATTGAAATGCTGCAAGAAAACTGTCGATTTTGTGATAGAAAAACTCGTATCTCTGGGCCTTGGTAACTATACATCCTGTTCCAATTTATAGTAACATAGGGGGAAGGGGCTATAGTGGACATTTTCCATTCAGAAGCTTCTAACTTAAATTCTTAATTTGATTTAAGGAAGGTTTGTATGTTGCATGCCGTAGTATATTATCTTTTCTTATCTATAAAAGAAGTTTTCATATCTTCCTCCTAATTTCATTTTGAAAACATATAAAAACATTTTAAAAATATAATCATTTGCCCACTCCAGCCCCCCTTTGGAGGCTAATGTGGAGAATGTGTGGGGCTAATGTGGACACACCCAAGAATAGTATTCTTTTTGTTTGATTTGTACTTTTAATCTAACAAAACATTATCTTATTATTAAGAACTCTGAAGGCTTATCTATGCATTCTTAACTATTTTTTTCACTAATTTAGCATATTTAGGTTTTCCTAACATACGTTCTGACGGTCTGAAATGAGAAAGAAGTGTTACTATTTACGAAAGATGGAAGTACATACTTATCAATTATTGTATCATTAATTTATCATTATTCATTCAACAATTTTCAGAACAATTATATTTCAGCTCTGGGCTGATATTCTGTATGTAACTTGAATGAATCGTATCTCAAGCTCTCCTAAATAGTGTAGAGTTGGTCATTTAATTAAAAATCATTGCACAGGTCTGATTATATTTAGACACACTCTGAACCCAAAACTGTAAAATTTTATTGTTTACTACTGTGGGGTTAGTGTAGACAGTTCTAAAGTCAAAGTCCACAGTAACCCTCACCCTCCATTTTCAAGATTTTGTGTCATTATCAGTTTATAATCAAGTGAAAAATACTTTTACTGGGAGAAGAAGGTATCTGAACCATGAAATTTTCTTATGAAGTACATTTAAAATTACAATTTTAATATGAAAATTCTGTACTTAGTTTGTAAATGGAATAGCAACGTTTTCGGTTTCAATCACAAAACAACCTTTCAACCATTACACAACAACGACCGAAGATATACTGACCAAACATGGTTGGCTTAAAGAGGGATGTGAGACCAACATTTAGGAAATAATATCGATAGATTACGTTATTTTTTGAAAGTATGTGTTACAATATTATTAGTTGTAGGGGTATGGCAAAGTCATAATTTTCTACACCTGCGGTCTTTTCGATGCGTGGGTGTGAGGCAGATGGCGATGTCCTTTGTTTGATATCCTAGTTTAATATTCTCTATGTTGATCCGATTGCGCAACTGTTATCTATATAGACAGATACTAAGATAAAACAGCAACTGTCTTAATGGAAAGACCTGGTACTGGAAGATTGATTTTTTCGTGTTTCCGGGCGCGTCAACTGCTTCGGTCATTAGTCCCGTTAGTGTAGTGCATGTTTCTTTCTCGGGAGATGGCGGTGATCTTCCCCCGCTGGATGGCGAGATCCGGCGCCGACCTACCGTCGGCTAGTGGGGTTTCCCCCTAACCAGGACTCTCCCACCAACGGGGCATCGCCCCAGTCGGGACAAGCTGTAAGCTCCCGACCGGTCTCCCGGAATATGTGGTAGTGTAATGCATGTTAGTGTAAGTGTGTGTGTAAGGGGGAGAGGATAGGACAAGGAAGAGAAAGGAAAGATCGCGCGCTGTCCGTGGCCCGTTTGGTAGGGTACTGCTCCAGCATTCGCCTGGTGTTGATCGGAGAAACCACGGAAAACTACCGATCAGAGCAGCCGGCCGCTAGAATTCTCCTGCAGACAGCGACTGAATTCGACCTAGCTGAAAAGCTAGTGTCGTGCCGCCGTCAGGACTCGAACCTAGGACCTCCCGGTTAGAGGCGCTGCAGTGACATCAGTTGATGCACTGAGCTACCACTACCAGTGGCACTGGAAGAGAACGCTGAATTTTTTACAAAGCAAATATGCATGACGTCGGATTTGAATTGTTTTGTAAACATTCGATAAACATCCTACGACGAATACTTAGAGTTGGGAAAGGTTTTAATAATAAATTCCCTAAGCGTTGAAAGAGTAACTAACTTAAAGATAGAGGAGAAATACCAAGCTGGGGTTCGTCATGAAAACCTCCTATTGTAAAGGAGGCGTTATGAAGTTACATCACCCAATGTGGTAAGTTAATACAGATGCTCAATGTAGTTTAAAAAATTTCTGATAGGAAACAAAAAATGTAAGTGTTAATATTTACATTTCCTTTTAAAATATATATTTGATTAAGATTCATTGTTGAAAAATATATTTTAATTATAAACAGTTTATTTCTTTAAAGTCTTAATTTTTGTGCTTAATGTTGTTTTTTGGTGCACCAAACTTCTCTCCCCAGGAAAAAGTGTAGTTATTTTACAAACTTTTTAGTGCATGGTTTCCTTAAAAGACCTGTTTTGAGCACGAAACGTATATTTCTTTTTAATCCATAATGAAAATTATTTTATTTATATGGAAATTTATGTGGAACACATGAAATTGTGGAATTTGGAATGTGGAACATAGAATCACTGTTGATATTAAATGTACATTTAAACTAAGTAGTATATTAAAATTGAAACCAATATACTCAATAATATACTTTTTAATTAAAATATTTTGTTTAAAATATTTAAAACATCAATGACCTTAACACTTACGGGAGTGAATTTAAGAAATAAGACCTCATAGGACCTTTGTTCCCCACATTAGGTCTTACAAGTCTGCACAGTGTTTTATTATCCTAAATAAGAATATGGTAAAAATACTCCAGACATGTTGATATCACGAGAGAATCATGATTTCGTTGGTTATTCATGTTTGCGTTTCGTGTATGGCCATAAATATTAAAAAATCGGGCAAATCCAGAAGATAAAGTGAATTACATGCACCTCTCACGTGCCAAATGGATAAACACCGTCGAGTGGATTACGAAAACGGTGGAATGCGTGTTTTCGTATACTAGGTAATGGTCTGCATCTTGATTATTTTAGAACCACTGTACACCAGAATAGAAATAAAATTATACGCGTAATTTGTGAGATGTTAATTAAAAATGATATGTTAACGAACAAAGTACTTGATGTATATTTCGCTTGATGTAGAAGACTACGGCTTACATAAATAAATACGTTTTCTTTGAAAACTAATATTTCTTAACAATATTTACAAGTTGTAGTTCACGTACTAAAATATGCACATTATCAGTTACGTCGGTTGATTTACATGTTGTTGATGTTACTATTTCGGTAATTAATCTTAAAAATGTAGAAAATAGCCCTGACAGATCTTAGTCGTGTGATGTATACCGAGTTTAAGCTCAATATTTCCAAGTCATGATTGACAAGGTTATCAATTTATCCACAACAGTTATTCTAACTAGGTGTCTCCCATCAGCAGAGCACCGCCACAGACAAGATATTATGAATAGTATAATGAATTAGTTTATATTTGCATTGTATAATTTTAAAAAAGACTCAATATGCCTGTAACTAGTAATGTACTTCAGCTTCCGGGTCAACGACCCCCATCTCGATCGAGTTTTTGTCCAGTTTCCCTGATCCATTGAGCAAATGCTGAGATGGCCCCTTGATTTGCTTCTGGACGTCAATGTAGCTTTTCTATGCGCACGTTTTGTTGAACTTCCGTTTGCTTGTAGTGGTAGTAGAGCTTAGGGTGAGTTTCTATTTTGTTAACAACACAGAAAAATCAAATCTGTTCGTTCCTTTACCGTTAAAAGTAAGTTTTTTATAATTTGGCAACGAAAATATTTAGTTTTGAAATGTTAATCTCTCATTTCAATTTATTATTATTATTATTATTATTATTATTATTATTATTATTATTATTATTATTATTTTATTAATTATTATTATCACTATTATTTTTCATCTTTCATCTATTAATAGTTAAATTGTTGGGAAGGGATTCTGAAACTCACGATAGCGTGCGCAGATGATTTTTCCCCCATACGTCACATACAGTTTTGACTGTTTTTGATTAAATAAATTAATAAAATAAATAAGATAAGCTCTAAGCACCCGACAGGTCTTCCGGCATTTGTGGTACTGTAGTGCATGTTACTGTAAGTGGAGAGGATAGGACAAGGAAGAGGTAGGAAAGATCGCGCGTGACCCGTTTGGTTGGTCTCCGACATTCGCCTGGTGTTGACCGGAGAAACCACGGAAAAATACCGATCAGAGGAGCCGGCTGCTAGAATTCTCCTCCAGACAGCGACTGAATTCGACATAGCTGAAAAGCTAGTGTCGAAAATTCTGCCACTGTTGGGACTCGAACCTAGGATCTCCATATCAGAGGGAGTGCAGTGGCATCAGTTGATGCCCTGAGCCATCTCTCCCAGTAATGAACTTTGAAATTAATATAAAGTACACTGATCTGACGAACTTTAATGTAATGTTTGAATTTATTATTGTATTATTTGTGATTGCAGATTAAATGAACGGCATTAAATCATTTGTGTGTTACTTTCGGTTTCCTCACACTTAAATATTTACCACCTTTCCTTCCTCTCTACCGGTTACTTCCAGTTGTGGATTTTATTTAGGATCGGTTCTGATTCGTTCTTTAGTTTTTAATGGTGCGACAGAGTAGTATCTAAAGGCGCTTTACACCTCCCACGCTGTTTCTCCAACGGACATGAATGACTTGTGGGTCATAACTTCCATAAATATGCAATTTCGGCTGGACATATTCCTACATGTCATTCAAAAATATATATTTTTCACATACATTTGTCCAATCAGAGAGGTTTCGTTACTGGAGTTGAAAACCCTTAATGTGGGTGGCACGTATTCTACTGGGACACATGTTTGTGCCTGCCAAATATTTTATTCTTTAATCAGCACATAAATTCTTTACTGCTGATGCGGTAGATTCCTTCTGGTTTCTAATGCTTTATTTAACTTAAAATTGCAACCTTTGGTTACTTTCCTACTACGCAACATATCAGCATCAATTAAGAACTCCAATCTCCTTTCACTTCATATCCCATTTCTCCACCGGATACACTTCATTCTGTCACAACACGAACATAATTATTCTGCTACATTCCACTAACGTTCACAAACAAGGCCACAATTTACAAGAGTTCTAAATTCGCACAATATTGGAGCACAATGTGGATGATTAAATGCACACTAGATAACTAAAATTATTTCACATCCCCAATTCGGGCCCAGTTATTTTTGCATTTACAAATTCCCATAAACGAAAATACTCAATAGTTCAAAATTATCCTTTTTCCGCTCACAGAAGAGTCTCGGGATATATCAGTTAATGTAAACAAATGGTTATCATATTCATTCATTCATGTTAGCTTATCGTCGTGCTTTCATCACACATTACTCACGTCAGAAACATGTGACGCCAACGAAATCTTTTGGGGGACGACGTGTGTTTTGACGTCATTTTTTACGTTTCTCACTCCTCTCACATATTTAATTTTTAATATGTTGTTGCAAAAATTATAAAATACGTCTAGGAAACCGAACGCACGGAGGCAAAGGCTTATAAAACTTGAACATTGAACTACGGAATATCTATTGCTGCGAAATATTAAAAAAATAAGAATATTGTTAAAAAACACGCCACACTTAATAAAGTATTATGTAGAAGTAGACAGATAATAAATTATAAATTCAGTATTGCTAACCATCACAACTGATTATCGATACTATGATTAGTAATTCCAAGAAACAACAATGTACATTATCTCTTTAAAACAAGTTGGGAATAAATCTTCTCCTTCTTCTTCTTCTTCTTCTTCTTATTATTATTATTATTATTATTATTATTATTATTATATTATATGAATAATCTCTGAATGATTTGGGCATCGAACCACTGAAAGGCCTACATATGTGAAATTAATCCTTGAATTTTGAGGATACTTTACAAAACGTTTCTGAGACATTGTCAAATTCATTTCAAAAATGGCTTAACAATTTTCTTTAAAATTAATGCTATAATAGAGCCTTATTAAGATAAGATAGGAGATAGATAAGAGCGCTTATTAAAATGAGTATTTTCGCCTTTCATTCAAACCTAGGAATTTTCGAAAATTGCACAAATGAAAAATATTTGGGACCAACTATACAACAGAAGTATTGAAGATACGTAGAAGTATTTTCATAATAAAATCTCTTATTCAAAATTATATAATTAATTAAATGTAGACATCTTTGGAATTAGGAGTAGTTTTAGAGTAAGTTTGAGTGAAATTGTAACAAATTAAAAAATGTTTACGAGTTATGCACAATTATAATGAGTGTGCCAGTAATCTGCTTTGTATGTCAAAAACAGGAAACTTTATTTTTCGTCTAAACCATATAAAAGTAGAACTAGAGTGTAATTATCAACCTACCAGTAATCGGCTTACTTGGTTTTGTGTCAATGGTTCCTTATAAACCGCCATCTTTCTTCAGCGTATGATAAGTTATAAAATGAATTTAAAAAAATTAAAATACGAAAAATTGTAACTACATCCCAATGTCAAAAACTGACTGGGAATTACAACAATGAATAAAAATGTATAATAAACACTAAAATAAATTTATATAACAGTTTCAGTCATTTTGAAAATATATTTAAAGTCAAAAGTGGTTTTAAAGACAGAAAAAAGAATTTCAAAAGTTTTTCCTTTATTAACTACAGTCCAGCATTTGAAAGAATATGAAAAGCTTACATCTATCGGTGGTTTTTTGAAAGGAAGTTTTGAGTTTCTTAACTTTCTCGCTAATGCTTACGCAGTAGCTTATGCAGAGAAAGTTAAGTAATGCTTCGGGAAAAAAACGGCAAATTTTCGACACAAAAACTCTAATTGCCGGGCCCCGGTACTAAAAAAGTTGATAAACTCAGTTACTAAATATAGAAAAAAATTGTTCTAATACGTGGTGTAGAAAGAATCCGTATTTTCTGGGACCTTGATGGCGAAAAATCGATTGACAGCTAGACGTCTCTCCGTCCGTCCGTCTGTGAAAAACGCTAGGGGCTAAATCGTTCATCCGATTTTTTCCAAAATTGAAATTTCTCAATCGATCTGACTGATATCGCGACCTCTTGAATTTGAAACGAACATCTTAAGGTTGGATGATATTTCACATAAAGCACCTTGGACGTTTTCAAAATTTTCAGAAAAAATCACCAAATTCTTAGATTCAATTTTGCTGTTGAACAGCGTAATTCACGGTTAACACAATGGTGCAGGCTTGTTGCATTGGTTGGTTACTGAACAGTAATGTTACAAGTCAGAAATACAGCTCGGGATAGTCCCACTTGGAAGTATTACCTGGAATCGCGGAGGGCCAATGTCACTACTGCAAAGTACCCCTACGTTTGAAGACATGATTCAGAAAGGCAACAACTTGAAGGTGATATCTTCAAGTAAGAACTTAGTAACGCGCGTTCAAGAGAAGCATGAAAGAAGTATGGAAAGAACCTACACGTAAGACTACAGATGAGAAAAGTGCAAAGAGAAATTAAATCAAAACGATAAGAACGAACTAAGAACACTCTGTACGAGTGATAAAAATCTTCGAGAACTAATATTCAGAAAAATACAACCCATTCCAAGTGAGATTATCGCCAGTGTTAACAAATTGTCAGTAAATGTTAAAAGTGTTAAGTGAGTTAGGAAGAGTAAGAAACGAAAAGTGATAGGAAGTATGCTGTGTTTAGAAAGTTTAGAAAAGGAAGAGAATAACTGAATGTGACTAGCGAATAATATACACCAAACTACATTAATTATAAGAATTAGAAACAAACCAACCTCTCACCCTGCAGGCAGGAGGTTTTGCCGTTAATAGTATTAAACCAGGCTAATAATAATAATAATAATAATAATAATAATAATAATAATAATAATAATAATAATAATAATAATAATTTTACAATAACACTATTCTCAATAAAATCGTACATTCATCTATATTTATAACTGGAAGAATATAAACAGAATATTGTGATAAGTCAAGAACCCTGGGTTTAGTTTTAAACGATAAAATCAATATACAGCATTGAAATAATGGCATTATTTTCAGACCCAGAGGTCAAAGAATACGGGATGTTAGGACAACAGATCAACAAAGTTTGATATTACATGCTTGGTGTCATAACGTTGCACAGATGTACATGGCTCCGAACACATATATGCAGAAAGTGCAGTGAAAATATTAAAAGAACCTAATTTTGAAGAGATGATTTCAATAAGAAAAAAAATGCCGTTATCTGGCGCACGATTACATGAATTACTCTTCTTATGAGGTATACGCCTTACAAAATATTCATAAGGCGAGAAAGTAAAAACTATTAACGTAGTTAGCGACTTAGTACAAGTTGGCTGTAGTAAGTGGTCAAAAAATTCTAAGTTTAGTAATTTCCGAAAATTCAGAGGCTTTGATGAAAATCGCACTTGCACTATTTTCATACACGTATTTTTTTCTATTCTAAAAAAGAGAAATAATGTTTGGAGCCATTTTTTTTCATTAAAATTGAAAATAGCTTCGAGTTTCATGTTTGTATAAAGTATTCGCAAAAATTGAAACAACCCTTTCAAGGTCCAGCGGCCGCAACATCAGTCATATCCGATTAGAATACAAACTTAGAGTAATAGAGTGCCCTCGCGATTTAGCTCATTGGTCCGCTTGCTCGCTTTCCATGACGCAACCCCGGGTTCGATTGGGCAAGGTAAAAGAGCGATACAGCAACTAAACCTCATTCTGTGGAACGATAAAATAACACAAAGAACAAATCATATTATTTACTCCTCAGTGGTTGGAAGTATCACTACATATGGTGCAGAAGTGTGGGAACTGAATAAAAGAGAACGAGACGGACTTTTTGCACTTGAAATGGATTTTTGGAGAAGCAGCAGTGGCACTTCCTAACTGGAACACGTACGGAATGAGAAAATAAGGGATATTATGGGCGTTAAAAGAAATATTATTGACAAAATTGAAACCAAACGCCTCCTCTGGTATGGTCATCTAGAAAGAATAGAGGAGTTTAGATGGTGTAAATTAATATGGAAACGGATGCCTCCCGAGAGAAGAAAACGGGGTCGACCACCACGAAGCTGGGCCAAAGGTGTACAAGACGCGATGGCTACCAGAGGACTATAAGAGGGAGATTGGAAGGATAGAGAAAAATGGAGGTCGGGAAGCGAGATGCGGCGTCAACTGCAAAAACACTCGCTGTATATATAACCCCGGGTTCGATCCCCGGTCGAGCAATATTATAGTATCCGTTTTCCTTGCGATGTCCCAGTATATGTTGCTGTGCGAGAGTGAGAAAACTCACTTCTCAGGTTGAGAAGACCAGAATACGGCGTGGGATGTCTTCGTGCTAACCACACGTACGTCCTTAACTCATGGCCGCGAGGCCGGGTCACTGCTGGCAGGCCAAGGTCCGTACGCAGACTGTCGCCCCAAGTACAGACTAATACCCTGAGAATGGTTTAGGGTTTGGTTTTGCACACCGACGGACGGAGAGGGACAGACGGACATACGTTCTGCAGAAAACCACGTTTACATACCAAGGAGGGATAAAACTTGGATTCTCAATAGATCACAAATTCAAGAAAGTAATTTTTCTTTAAATAGAGGTAAGAAAAATCCACATTTGGTATTATGGCCCACAAAATGAATTTTTCTGTCAAAAATCGACAATTTTCTGCAGCATTACAATAATTTCTTTGTACTACGTTATTACGTATGTTACTATGTATGTGTAAGGAGGAGTAAAAAAGATCGATGATAATTTCCATAAACATGCGCCAACTTAAGTCAAATAAATTTTAATTTTTTTAGTTAATATACACATTGTACTTGCTTACTTACAACTTTATTAACAATCTATGTTTTGTATATCAATAATCTGTTTAGTAACTTATTGTATTTGAATACTTTCCGCATATTTCGTGTGAGGTTGGCTTCGAAAATGAATGGAAATCCTAAATAAATGGGGTAAAATTAATGCAATGAATGAAGCAAGCATTTTCAGTCTCATGAAAAGGGATGTACCTCTGGAGAAGGAAAATCTCGGAAATAACGTGTAATCTATAAAATATAAATGGAGAGACAAGAAACCATAATTCACAACTGTTAATTTATAGAAGTTAGTTCTTATCACATTGTATATTACGTTCGCACTTGAAATCGATTGCTACCAGATATGCAAACGGGTATATAAAGTCACGTATTCAGCTAATCATCACAATTCCCTGCCGTTTGGACGAGCAGTACAAGAGTGAACATTCCATTCTTTTTTCTCATTTCAAGAACGATGAACTCAACAAGAGGGCTGCTGTTATTGTGCTGCATTATTTCCATTCTGCTTGCAACTGGACCGTGCGCTGGTGCTAAACATAAAATGGTGAAGTGTCAACAGATTCGTTCGTCAAGGGAACTACGAAACTCTCACTACAAGAACTGCGAGATTGATAGAAAGGAGACCGAATTGCAACGGACGGTAGTGATAATCAAATGTACCGACAATTCGGCTGCAAACGGTATAGCACGCAGTAGAATTCGACGTTCTGTGTTGAGTGATATCCTGTGGCATCAACAGAACATGTCGAGAAACGGACGATTACTGACTGCCTCAATATAAATGCTCTGTGTGAAATGTGCTCGTACAATCTGTAAAGTAAAATTAAGTGTTTTCACTTTGTTTTTAGTGTTTTAAACTTATTTGCGTATGCAAACATTTTTTTGTTAACTATTTAACTAAGTATTAACTTTATTACGTGTGTATCAGTAATATGTAATAAGTGTATGTGAATGTATGTATTTAAGCTGAAGAATACAGGCATGGATTAGAGCTGAAATTTTATTATTTTTATTTCAAAATAAAAATCTGTAAATGATTCTTTCAAAATAATTTTCTGTTTATTACACATTTTGTCTTTGTGAATGAACCAAAACGTTCCTTACCTATTTGTTCTGAAATTCATTAATCCTTCAGTATTTTTACAGAGCATTTAAAAAATAACGCAGTAATGGTATGATTACAACAAACACCAACGAAAAATTCAAAATTATGAGATTCGACTTATCTGGGTTCTTAAACTCTCGAGAATTTTAGATATCATTTGCCGAGGAATCTACCATAGTACAGCCGTCATGCTTAGAAAAGTTTTATTAACAAAATAGAAAAAAGAACACGTAAAGGTAATTTCTGACTTTACATCTTTCACATTCAGGAGAATAAAAATAACTTACAGACTTTTAGGGCATGTAGAGAGGTTGAAAAGAATACCTTTGTGAAAAATTGCATCTAATGAAGTGTTATGCATTTAAAATTATATTTGCTTCTGACTGTTACATCTGACGTCGTTAAGGATATTTCATGTGCCTACAGAAAATATGCACATAAATATTTGCTTGTAAAACAAGGGAAATTGTTGCAAGTGTAACTCCATAAGCAATTTCTCATATACTGAACGTTCTTTGCAAGTGTTCCTTTTCTGACTTCTAGATGCCCTACATGTTTGTAACATTTATCTGTGATATTCTGTAGAGACATCTCGTAAGGGGAAAATACAGTGTTGTTTGGAAAAATTAGAAATGTGCTAGAGAAACAAATTTCATATTTACTCTTAAATGCTATTAACACAGATCACTTACAATCTAGCTTATAATCTAGGCACTTAGAAACGAATCTAAGTCTATTTTGTCTTTTCTAATTACTCTATGTCTAACTTATTCTAACTGATGACATTTACTAATCTAACACCAACCCTATTTACATAATTTATTCTTTGCGATTTAAGGTTCATGATAGTTTAATTATTTGAAGTGCTTCGGTCTATCTTGCTTTCCACTATATATTTTTAAAAACTAAGAAACACTTATATACACTTTCAAACACTAAACACCCACTTTTAAAAACATGCGGAAACTGAAAAGATCAGGAGAACATGACAAGGAACATGCTCACGAACATCGGGGAATACGCAGAGTAATAAGCGGGAAACTGGCGGGACTATTTCCAATTCGATATTTTAATTTTAGAAGTCTGTTTCGAGGTACTAAATCGAAATTTTTAGAAGTCTTCAACAATTTCATCAATGCTTTCTCCTTGGCCGAGTGAATCGGCAACCTCTTCAACGGTAGCTTAGTGACTTTCGCAAGAATAGTCTAGTCTAAATCCGCGGTGCTACTTAACTACATAGTTATTCCATTCCGTACATATCGAAAGAAGTCCGCAAATTGAAGTTCTGATAGTTTACATACTAGCGTTGTTAAGCCAGTCGGTCTGTAGTTGGACGTCAATGACTGATCTCCCCCTTTGTAAATACGGACCATTGTAGCTTCTTTCCCGTCATTAGGGCCGTCACAATGGGTAAGTAAAGAATTCTCGCAAAGTAGGGATTCATAACTTCCCTTCCCAATCGTAGGTTTAGCCCGGCAATACCATCCTGTCTCAAGGAGATACCCGAAGAAGTAAACGGGTTCGTCTTTAAACTTCCCATGCGACTTAATCACACGGGTTTCCATTAATAATTATCTGATCGTGTATTCAGGGTATACACTTTTTTCTGCGCAGTACGTTTTTTGATTCCCGATAACTATTTTCACATACAACCGCTGTTATTTGATTAAGTTATCTACAATTGACAATTTTAATTTTAATATAAATTTATAATATTCAAATCTAAAATGTAAATACATACAGGAGGTATTTTATATTCAGTTTACATAACATTACTAAGTGTATGTTTTCTACACCTCATGATTATTACCAATGCTTAATTTTGCACATATTTCTAATTCTAATAAAATGTGTTATCTCACAAGTAAATTATGAATCCCTCATATTCTGATACTGATCTAAACAACATCGAGATGAGATAATGATGGGGATGTGATTAACAATTAATCACCAAATACTACTTGAAAACTTCATTATTGCTACTTTTGTACAATTTTATACAGTGACTTCTATAAACAAACAGTATACCAAGGTACCTTAAAGGAATAAGTTACGAAGGCAGAAGAAATAAGATAGCGATGTTTAGAGGGGGGAACGATATGATAAGTATACTCCACTGGGAGAAAGGATGAGGCCGGAGATGAACGATTAGTGAAGGTGAAATGGATTGATTCATTGATTAATTTTTTCGTGTTTCCGGGCGAGTCAACTGCTTTGGTCATTAGTCCCGTGAGTGTAGTGCATGTTTTTCTCGGGACATGCTGGTAATCTTCTCCCGCTGGATGGCGAAATCCGGCGCCGACCTACCGTCGGCTGGTGGGGTTTCCCCCTAACCAGGACTCTCCCACCAGCGGGGCACCGCCCCAGCCCGGACAAGGTCTAAACTCCCGACCGGTCTCCCGGAATATGTGGTAGTGTAGTGCATGTTAGTGTAAGTGTGTGTGTAAGGGGAGAGGATAGGACAAGGAAGAGGAAGGAAAGATCGCGCGCGGTCCGTGGTCCGTTTGTTAGGATACTGCTGCATCATTCGCCTGGTGGTGATCGCAGGAACCACGGAAAACTACCGATCAGAGCAGCCGGCCTCTAGAATTCTCCTCCAGACAGTGACTGGAAAGAGGACATGGAGACTTGAGTGGATGTGATTAGAAGGGCGAGAGACAAGTTTACACGTAGGCGACCAAATTAATTCAAATTTGGCCCCTACTAAACAATACGAACAATTATAACGATTCTTTGGGATGAAATAACAGCAAAGAGCATACATTTCGAACGTGGCGCACCTGAGATAGGTTACTTACTTCACGGATTCTGTGGTATAATGGTCAGCGTACCGGACTGTTGTACCCGAGTATGCACGTCCCATGTTAGTAGATTTACTGCATGTAAAAGTTCCTCAAGCCTAAATGAAGCCTCTGAGCAAAATTGAGTTCCGCCTGTTTCGTCGCCCAAGATACCTCTTTTCTCCGCTAGGTGATGAAAGGAGCGTAGCGAAATTTGCGTGGTTAGACGGAAGAGCGGGCCTGATGTAAAGTAAGGCATTAACTAACTAACTACTTTTTCAGCAAAAACAGCTGAATGCATTAAAAAGGAAAAACAATAATTTCTTGTAAGACAGCACTTTGAACTGCTATCAAAGGGAGCGTGCCACATCCCACTTGACGGAGACCAGAGACCAGAGAGCATAGACAACTCTGTACGTTGTCAAGATTTTGGAGAAACCAGCCCCTTCCAGTTACGACGCGACGAAATCACATTGTTGGAAAATCAGAGTAGCCGAGCAGTCTCATGGCAGATCGCCTCGCTCGTGGTTTTTTACACAAGTGATACTGCACTGCAAGATGAATTACTTACGTAAAGTTGGTATAACAATTTTGAGGCGCTGTATTCTCCGTGAACCAGACCTAGCTGGAAAGCTAGTGTCGAAAATCCTGCCGCCGTCAGAACTCGAACCTAAGACCTCCCGGTCAGAGGCGCTGCAGTGACATCAGTTTATGCACTGAGCTACCTCTCCCATTCGCCCAGAAAAAGAAATGCTATGCTTAGGAGCAAGTAGTACAGATAAAGCGAAAGGAATATGTTTTAATAGAGAGTTTGTGCACGCCATGGATGCCAGCACTATCGATCTTCTGCGCATGCGCAAATGAACAAAAGAGATGCGAAACTTGAACTGCGCATGCGCACAAGATTGATAGTGTTTTAGCGTTCGAGGATGCACAAACTCTCTAATGTCTTGATATGTAGTAGCGTTGACGGATACGTCCGCCTTCCTTCCACACGGGCCAATCTGACTCAGGAAACATTATCAGCAGTTGCGCAACAGCCGGCAGATAGTGTAGTCAAGTGGTACTCAAGAGAATCCCCTCCAGGAAAAAATTTCAGAAGGTTTTTCACACCGGTACTACACGTATTTTGGAGTGTTGAATTGAATCGGTTATTTTTTAAACCCAGTAAGTAACTTTCTTTTGCATTTTCGCGTTTTGTGAGAAAATGGAAGCTGCAAGATAGGTCCATCGTTTCATGTGTAAATCTCGTAAATCAGATAAATAGAGTGGCCGTGACATTGCCAGGTTTTGGTTTGGTTTTGTCACTCAGTAAATCATTGACTTCCGGGGTATGTACGACTGTGTCTGAATTAATGTTTGAATACAGTGCGAATGACTAGGACATCACTGATCACTGACAGAGAGATTAGTTATAAGGGATGTTCAATACGGAAATATCCCAGTTCACTATCAAAAGAACACGTATTTTAAACTACTGTTTCTGTCATATGAATCATGTTTGATGTAGACGCACATTGATAATTCACAGAGTATTGTAATAAACGTGTCAAATTACGAACTGTACTTGCAATGTGCAGTTTTTACATGTTTATGTAAAATATTCATGATTAATATTTTGAAATCACATAAGTGAAATGTGATTATCACATAAGTCAAGTTCTTATCAAATTGTTTTAAAAATTCACAAAACCAACCTATAATTCAACATCTAAAATGTTTTTTAAATAAAATTTTTAGAGTGAGATATACCCTAGCTCATGTTCTAACTGTACTCTGCCATAATGTATGTATCCCATTTTCCTTGGTATTTCTCTTCCATTGGTGAACATCTTGGTGAAATCTATCACCTTACTCTTCACTTAGATCAGCTAGAGAGCAATCCAAGTGGCTATGTAGGTAATGGACCTTAATACTCATTGTAGCAAAGCACATAGAAATTGGAAAACATTGTTTCTCACAAAGTGTTGTGAAAAGTTTTCTGCTTTATTCTTTCCTAGAAAGTTTTCACAGCTAGAACAAAAGAAGACTAGACACTCGATTCAATTTTGCTTATGGATTTCAAGAAATTTGAATCGAGCTTTCTTATTTGAGAACCATCAAAAATCGTTACTTTCAGTTTTTTTATTGGTGACTCCCAGAATATACACTGGAAGCGCAAACAACGCCATTCCCAACGACTGTACAAATTGCTTCAAGAAGCCTAGCTCGATTTGCAAAGAAGGGAGAATAATTTTCTCTCGAGCACAAATAGATAAATTGATCACATTTTTTTCTCCTTACAACTATAACTATTATCAGAGGCCAAGTTTTTCTCAACCAATGCTCTCCTTGGAATCTATTGTGTCAGAGAAATATAAAACAGAGATAGTTTGTGCAGCTACTTTGACCAAGAAGAAAATTCACCATTTTCAGATCAACACAACAGACTGATCTACATAATTCGTAATCTTTTTTTAAACAAAATAAATTGTCTTCTTTCATGCATAATGAGTAACCAATTGGAACAGATTCGGATGTTTTGCCATTGTGTAAATGTACACACTTCAAAATTCTCTTTGAGATGTCAGTAAAAAGTCGCCATTCATCTGACTTACATCATGCAAACCCGACTTTTTATGAAGATAATCTACATCGTTGCACACTACTAGAGTTTCTTCTTTCGTAAAGATAGGCAGCATATCCTTTTCTGAATTATTGAAACAATGATTTTTTGAGGAAGCCCAACATATATAGGATTAATAAATAAGCAAATTGCATGTTACTTCATACGTATCTGCGAGAACACCTTAAATGGAAATCAGCGGGCATTAGGTATAACCGCATTCACTTCAGATATAATAAATTAACTCAAAAACAAATAGCTGATGCTGAGTGTAGCTCGTTGTTTCCTTGTTGATAGAAAAATAGGCTGGTATGGAGAAAAATGACAAACTTTTCGGCCGGTATGGAGACATTGAAAAAAGGTATTGTGATTAAGAAACGCGAAGTTTTATTTCTAAATACATGACTTGAGCACTAAAAAGATATGTGAAAAAACAGAGTACATTACTAAAAGGCGCAGGGGATTTCAATTTATTGGTATATAATGAAATAAACTATACATATTAATTCAAAATGAACTGTGATTCTGAAAGTGACAAAAATCGCTATTTTCACTGTATCTTCAAAACTAGAGCTGATGCACCCAAGTACTTAACATTTTTGGAATCAGCAGTTCTAAAATACCTATAATCAGCTGTTAAATTGCAGGCACCAAAGAAAACGTTTTTTGTTGCCTAATGTTATCATTAAGTACTCTTAATAACTATATAAAATTTGTAACTTGCACTTCTCGACTCTTTACCGTCACAATGGTATCATATAAATTTATGCATCTAATCATTTGTTCCGCAATCTTCCGGCATTTGCCTGGTGTTGATCGGAGAATCCATTGAAATGATCAGAGCAGCCGGCCTCTAGAATTATCTTCCAGACAGTGACTGAATTTGACCTAGCTAAAAAGTTAGTGTCGAAAATCCTGCCGCCGTCAGGACTCTTAACTTAGGACCTCCCGGTCAGAGGCGCTGCAGTGACATTAGTTGATGCACAGAGCTACCGCTCCCGGAGCTAAATTGGGCTTTAATGGCCTATGGCAGAAGAAGACCGACTTTAGTGCCTTTGCTAATAGCATGGGCGTCTCTTAGGATCATGTATAATATTTTGAAAATATGATTTCTTGTGTGATTTTGCGTGAAATATTGGCAATTTTAAATTTTTATAAAACACTTTCTATTCTCAAAACGACTCCAATTTTTTCTTTAAATGTCCTCCTCGTATTTCTCAACGAACAATAAGGAAATCTCAATTTCAGCAAGCTCTTTTCGAAAATTGCAAAAATGTACCATCCCAAAACTAGAAATATGAACTTCGATATTTTTGTTACACAAAATTTGTTTACAGACCATGAATGGACCCAAAGAACAGGATTCAAATTCTCGGCCCAAAAAACAGAATGCATATTATTTGCCAAGCATAATGAAGATAATCTACCTACACTTAGGCTCGGTGTTCACAATTTGAAGTATGTAGAAAGAACAAAAATGCTGGGAATGCATTTTGACTCAAAAATGTCGTGGAAAAACCAGATACAGATCTTGTCTGACGAATGTAAAAAAAGGCTCAACATACTAAAATGCCTCTCACACAACAATTGGGGTGCAGAAAAAAAAACAGTTATTACTAACGTATAAAACCATAGGAAGAGCTAAATTAGATTATGGATCTGTAATTTATGATTCTGCCCGATGGAATGACCTCAAGAAACTAGACGTTATACACAACCAAGGCCTAAGAATCTGTACCGGTTGCTACCGCACGAGCCCCGTCGGAAGCATTCTAATTGAATCCAACGAACCAAATCTAGCACATCGCAGAAAAACATTAATGTTGAATTATGCCATTAACGCTGCTGCTTCAATCAACCCAATAATACTTCACGATGTTTATCCAGTGATTCAAGCTGATTACAAAGAAGAGTCGAGATACATTCCCCTATATGCAAAAATTAAAACACTTATGCGAAACCTCGGTTTCCAGATAACACCAACAGAAAAGAAAAGAATTCACAATATTCCTCCGTGGACAATACCAGAAATACTTACCAATTTGGCTTCAACTTCTGTCAAGGATCCAAACCACACAACAAAAACCCGGGACCTACAACCTGCTGAACCCGCCAGTGGAAGTTGCAACCCTCTCCGAATATATGCCTACGGAATAAAAAATGAAAACGAAACCTATTCAATTATCTCTATGCACGAAACCAAAATTAAACATCAACTTCACTCTTTCTGCAGCAAGACCATTGCAGATATGTGCTCACTAATGTTAGCATTTAAACTGGCTAACCAAATAAACACCAGCCGATTTATAATTTACATAAAATCTCCCGGTACCATACACAATATATCTAAAAGAAATCTTAAAAAAGAAATGGCCATTAACATACAAGAACTATACTACAACATCACCAAAGCAGGGAAATCCATCACAATAGAAATGATTCAAACAGAAGAAACAATTGGAGATGACAACAGTATATGCCCCGACAATGACAGGACAGCTGGCGATTCAAACAGGGTATTGACCATATCCAACACAACTGACGATTTAAGGATATATATTAACAAAATATCTCTTGCAAAATGGGACGAAATATGGAGAGATCAAAAAGCCAGTATCCTTCATAAAAAAATTGAGCATGTCAACAACCTTAAACTCAACAACAAATTAAGTAGGAGGGAGCAAGTCATCATATTAAGAATAAGAACAGGTCACTGTAAACTAAGCCACCTTCACCTGTTATCTAAGAATACTCCTCCCATCTGCTCTATCTGCAGCATTCCAACCACCATACAACACCTAATTGTCGAATGCCCTCAATTCTCACAACAAAGACAAAAACATCTGCAAGGAACGAATTTAGATTCAACCCTTGATTCCCCTGTATACAAAAAAAAATTATAGAATTCTGCAAACATACCAAACTTTTTCACGAAATATAAATGGAATAGTGTACACAACAAGGAGCAATTAATGTATATGCAAGTTTGGGTGTACACTTATGTATAAGCACCTTCTGTAATTACTATTGTAATCATGTATTAATCATGTAATCTTGTAATTACTATTGTGATCATTTATGTATTTTGTATTGCATTTTTTGTTTTCGTGGTATATTTTCTATTGTATAATATTGTGCTGTATCCTCATTGAATTTTCTGGAATCTAAACTGTATATACAACGGACTGTGTATCCTTGTAATACAATGTAAACTATTGTAACCTTATACCTGTCGCTAATGATCATGTAGTTGATGCAACAATAAATAAATAAATTTTAAAAAATTGTTTATAAAAACAGATCTTTAAAATATGTCATGGTCATGTTTTTTGAAAAAATTAGTAGTTTTGGTACAATTTCTGCTTGAAGTTAATATAAATTAGATAATAAAATATTTTATAAAAAATCTTCGCAAATATTTTTGGAATTAGTTTTTAGCTGGTAGAACAGAAATTCTGAAAGAATGGGGCAGATTTGATTGTCGTGGAGCCCTGAATTTCTGAGTCTTGCAAACTTAGAAATAAAACGAAAAGGTATGTGCTATTGTAGCCCCACTAGCTGCTTTAAGAACGCCGCACTGTCAACGACAGGTAGCGACAACCGCAATCGGAATTTTGCAATTGACTTATAATATTTTACTTTTTCGCATACTGCTATCGGAGTATATTTTAACTCTAAACTACACATTGGATATATTTGTGAATACACTGAATTCTATGGATTGATTAATTGATTTTTTCGTGTTTTAGGGCGCGTCAACTGCGTTGGTCATTAGTCTTGTAAGTGCAGTGCATGTTTTTTTCTCGGGAGATGGCGGTGAACTTCCCCCTAACCAGGACTCTCCCACCAGCGGGGTACCGCCCCAACAGGGACAAGCTCTAAGCTCCCGACCGGTCTCCCGGAATATGTGGTAGTGTAGTGCATGTTAGTGTAAGTGTGTGTGTGTGTAAGGGGTAAGGATAGGACAAGGAAGAGGAAAGAAACATCATTAAGTACTCTTAACAACTATATAAGATTTACAACTTGCTCTTCCCGACTCTTTACCATCACAATGGTATCATCTAAATTTATGCATCTATTCATTTGTTCCGCAATCTTCCGGCATTCGCATGGTGTTGATCGGAGAATCCATTGAAAACTACCGATCAGAGCAGCCGGCCGCTAGAATTCTCCTCCAGACAGCGACTGAATCCTGTCGCCGTCAGGACTCGAACCGAGGACCTCCCGGTCAGAGGTGCTGCAGTGACATCAGTTGATACACTGGGCTACCGCTCCCGGTGAATTCTATGGAAGAAATACATTTTCATTTAAACGTTTGAATTAAATAATTATAATTTTTCACCGCTCGCTTATTTACGAGATCAAGTAATATTAGGAATATTATATACATAGAATAGTATAAAGGCATCTTGAAATAGGTCATGTCAATCATGTTTCTAAAATATGAGATTTTCCTTCATTTTGCGTGAAACACAAGCAATTTTAAACAATAATTTCTCTAAAAATGGCTCTGTAATTTTCTTTCATTTCTTCTCTCGGATAAAGCTTTAGATGTTTTTAAAAAGGCTGCAATCTCATTTTCGGGAAACACTGTATTTTCGAAAATCTAAAAGTTAGAAATAATGCGACAAAGGGTGTCCTATTCTAGAACCACTCTTTTCAATACACTAAGTGGCTCAGTTTTGTGAAAATTAAATCTCTTTTTCTTAAAAATTCTGCTCTTTAAAAACTCATGTACAAGTTATGCAAAAACTAATAGATTTCGCGCAATTTTTGTCTAAAATTTATGAAATTTCTAAAAATTTTTATTCTCAAAACCCCTCATTTCTTTCTTTAAATTTTCTCGTCAGTAACAACGAACGGTAAAATGCATTTTACTAGGTTAATTTCCGGCAAACTCTCCTTCTTTTTGAAAATCGCAAAAATTGCACGTTGGAAATATTTTGGGTTGAGAGAATTACATTTTTAATCATCTGATTGAGTTCGATTGTTTCGGCGCATCTGTAGCGTAATGCCTGACGGCTAGTTAACTCGGAGAGCTTAAGCGCGAGATTGTGTTCTGAAAATAATTTTTGGTTGCTGGAAAAAACTTTTAAATGTTTATGTAGTAGTATAATATAGAGAACTACTTAGATATAACGCGATAAATTATGTACTATTGAAGAACCTCTATTTAATATTCATTTTTCTAAAATAACTAATGAACCATATATAACTAATGAACGATTTATAAATTAATATTAATTTATTTTTTTGTATATTTTTATTCAGACTAATCGATCACAATTTTGGAATGTATGTAATTCTGATAAAAGACATTAAATTTTGTATGAGGACGTTTGATCTGTTTTCACATTGTACACTAAAAAGAATATCATCCCAGATGTTCCTATGTGAATCGATTTTGGACCAAATAATTAAAATGGCATGCAACAAGAGAATGTTGATATTTATACATTAGACAGAAAAAAAAAACTCGCGTGAACAGACACATCTGGTAATGGTATCCATTGACAGCCTCGCTTATCTCATTGCGTATCGGGGACTCCACGTGAGATCGTTGTCACAACAGATAGGCTTTCGAGTATAAATACAGGAAAGGATTCTCGGTTTCATCACAATACACATTCCGTAGTGCAGACACCTCTACCCGCACATTGTCACTTAGCATTTAATATCTTTCTACCGAGCAAGACTCGTTCTCTGCGGTCTTGTCATATTCTCCACTCATTGGCATCAACAAGGCTGCATCTTTTGAGATGAACTCGCAGAAGATTCTGTTTTTGCTGGGATGCGTCATTGGTCTTTTACTGGCAGTTTCCACGTGTACGGGTGCCCATCACGAGAGAGTAAGCTGCCATTCTTTTCATCACGATTCGCAGTTGAATTGGGACTTTCGCAACTGCACACTGATCTTCGAGGGATCACACTCCAGAGGTACTTTCCACTGCAAATTCACCAAACCAGTCAACAGCAGGCGGCGGCGGTCTCCCCTGGGTGCTGCACTAAGACCGGCACGGAGGATTCCTCAAGCGAACTTTCGAGCCAACGCTTTCATGTGAATTGCATTTCATTGAACTCAGACTTTTATTTATTGAAGACAGTGGTGAGTGTAAAATGTTGTTTTTGGCTACACATTTGTACTTTAAATAGTCAAATATGTAGACATCTTGTGCAAGTTGTGAACGAAGAGCGGTTTCTGATAGACATGGTTACAAGTTGTGTATGGACTGTTTTTAAAGATTGCTCTGCATATTACAACTGGAGTATATGTTAATTCATTGCGCTGTTAATTTTGATCTCTGTTACTCTCTGGCTATCAAAACTAAACATTTACTATGAATATTCAATATTTTAATAAGCATAAGAAAAGTATTGTTAGAAATATGTTTTGTACTTTTGTTACAATAAATGTAAAAAAATCCAACATTTGAGTATAATTTCTTGGAAAGTATTTCTATGTTCTGCTGCTCATAATATCCTTCTCCTATTGTATGCTTTAAAATAGAAATGTTTAACTTAAAGTTAATAGTTGTAGTTGTTGTAGTAAGTTGTAGTTTGATAAATGATACCATAATGCCGCCTACCAGTCAAGTTGACGTTCTATTTGTTTATTTAATATCAACAAACATCCACATGTCAAAGTAAGTTTTTTCTTCAATCTAATAATTGAATAATTCATAACATTTCTATTGAATTTTCCATAGAATGCCAATAAAAGTATAATTAAATTTGCGTGATTAAATTTTGAATTAATTCTTGTTTCAGTAAATTTAATATTCTCGCCAATTTCATGAAAAAATATTAATTTTATTGCTATTCCGCACGTGCTAGTAAAAATCTACAACTACCGATCGGAACTCACAAAAGTGCCAAAAATCATTAAATTTAGTCGCTATGGAGATAAAAAACGCACATCAAAGATTAGGTACAGCATGAATCTGAAACATTTATAAACACACAATTAATAACTACTTCTTCTACTTATAGATATTTATACTCAAAATATAAGATTTTTTCCCTCCAACAGATTATTTAATTTAAAATATATATTTTATATTTATTAGTGATTCAACTATAGGTAAGCATGTCATACCTAGTATGTAAATTGCCGGCATCTTGCCAAAAAAGCTATGTAATATATCTTCTTTGGTCACAAGCAAGTACAAGTTTGACACAAGCGATGAAACAAAATTTGTAGCATGAATGAATTAAATATAAAAATGTGCAATATATTTGGTGTGAACACATTACAAATAACAATCTAGATGTGCTACAAAAGCACATGCCAATCGGGCTTAACTTTTCGCGGTGTTATTGAAAATACAGAATACGATTGGGACATCATCTGGTGGAACGAAGCACGGCAAGGACTTTTTAGGTAGGACTAGGTACATTTTAGGACTAGGTACATTTTAGGACTAGGTACCCTCTCCCTCTAAGAAAAAATGTCGTTCAAAATTCTATCTTCCACACGCCGACAAACTTGGACACCCCTCGGCCTGGGGGAGGGCGGGGGGAGGGACGCGTTGACCAATCGCTAGCAGGTAGAACCACAGTTGTCTGTGATTGGTGCAACATCCCAAGGGGCAGAAAGAACGCTGTCTCAGGGGGAGGGGGCTAGTTCGTTTACGTACGAGACGGAAATATCGTCATATTTCCCTGCCGAAGGAGGTAGTTTGCCTGCGCGTACGCCACGATGAAAAAAATATTTCTAAGCGGGGTTTTCCGTCCAGAATGATTGTCTATAGACCAGTAAATATTTATCATTTTAGCAACAATTATTCTAACTTTTAGTAATCGATTTGTAACTCCTGACAAAATGCTATTTTGAGATATTCATTTCAGGCACAATTTGCGGAGCCTTCCCGGCCGTTCTAACGCATATTTCGAATTTGTTTATAAAATTATAAATTGTTGCAAAATTGTTAATTCGCTGTTTTTGGTTCTGGGACATCGGGAGACTCTCCCCACTTTAGATTTGCAAAATTTGGAAATTGTTTATAAATTTGCAATTGTTGCAAATTTTTATTGTCTAATCTGAATGGCGTTTAAATGTGATGCAAAATTCCGGAATCCGTTCGGTGCTATTATATCTCGTTCTCGAGATATATGTAATTGTTTATAAGAAATTAACATCTTAGTAGACCCCATTTGTTTGCGCTTAATTCATTCGCGCTAGCAGAATAGCGTGGGATGGGCCTACTGAAAAAACAGTTCTCCAATGCCGCGCTTTTGCCTGCCACATATGCTTAAAATGCACTTGCTTGTAAACAAATTCTGTGGCCAATTTAATTATGATAAATTCGTATTTTTACGGCGAGTATGAGCATAACTTTTATTTGGTTTTTATATTCTCTTTTAAGTCCTGCAATTTGCAAGTCGATATATTTATCAAATAGGAAAGAAATTGATTATAAAAAAATATTTTTCAAGGTGCATTACGCCCAAACAATTGTTTCTGTTTTTCTATCAAAGGGGTGTTGAGCAACCGAATAACTGTATTATTAATTTTTTTAAGTCCCCTGTTAACACCGAGAGTCAGAAACTATTTGTTCCTCTTGTTTAACCATTACCATTAAAAAATAGGGAAACATATTGCTTAGCTGTTTGCTATAAACTGCACTGGATTGGATGAAGGTAGTGTTAAGGTTTTCAAATACAGAAATATTCAATTTTGTGTTTTGAAAGATCACATGAGTAGAATCACACATCACAATATTTACACCAGTATAGAAATTTCTAAATAAACGTATATAAACTTTAAGTTAATACTTTCAATTCAATTTATCATTCCTTTCTAAAACTGCACATTTTGCATGATGATTTCATTGTATAATATTCAAATCAGAGCTTTATGTGCTAAATCTACGCATTGTTAATACATATTTTTAAACAACATTAATATATTTAATATACATTTAAAAGGTTTTTAGATTGGCGAACGTTTCAATGAAATTTCATGAATTCCTAAATGCTTGAAAATAAATACTTGTAAAATTAAATACTTGTAGAGTGTGAAAATATAACAAACTCACGTATTTGGTAAAACGAGTTGATATTACTAAAAGAAAGCAAAACAGATGTTATAACAAATCAAAGAGATTTAGCGTTTGTTTACAGTTTAGTAAATATCAATGCACTAGCACTAGTGATATGACCTTCCTTACACAGACTACATTTCAGTATCGTCAGAGTTCGAAGGTGGTTTGTTGGCCGCCATTCTACGAATCTATCAAAACCTTGAATTTTGCACGACCATCTGTACAGCGAGAACGTAGCGGTTTATTAAACGGAAACGGGCCATTCGAGGTATCTAATGTGCACTCTTTGAAAACGTTTAACCATTATAAACTATCCCTAAGAAAAATATCAAATAAACAATGTTAAAGGTCACCAGCTTAACATTGCCTTTACTATTTGAATGTTTTCAACATCCCCAAAACCAACAGAAAACCCATGTTTTTACAGGTTATTATAAAACCAATTCAATAAATATAAGCATTTATTCACGTTATTATTTTTAAAACACTCAAATATCTACGATGTTATTTGATTCATGTCTTCATCGAAGATCTGAGATTAAAAAACTGATAAACAGAGAAAATTAAAGTAATTTTGAGTGATTGATGAAGTTGAATGATCAAACGAAAAACAATGTTCCTTACTTCATATAATGCTATCGTGTTTAACAGACATGTAATTACATGTGATACCTATATTTAAACATCCAAACTAATGAAAATTTTCAAAATTAAAATCATCAATAAAACGTTGATTCATCAGCAAGGATTATATTATTAAATACTTTTTTGAGATTCATGTGCTCCTGTGTGAATAACGTAGTAAACGTGATTCGTATGATCCAGTTGCTCAGAATAATGCAAAACCTGCTAGACACATACACTAAACATAATAGTTGTCAAATAGTTATTTACGACATGAGTATCATAAGATATCTTATTACAATACGAAATTGGAGAATTATCAAACAAGACTCTTTAGCCGAAATTGTTAACCAATTGAATATTGTAATATAATGTTACCATTTGAATATCATAGAAAGTAAGACGCAATTTGTCAAAATTCATGTGAACTATAATTTTTCTTTAAATTTTACTCCTTATCCTGCGAAAGATGTGTGACAGTACTTATGTTAACAATTATACTGCCATGGGTTTAATTAATTAGTTTTCAGTACGCAAATTATTGTTTTTGGTTTTAAAGAAGCATGGATATACAGAGTATCGGGGAACGAAACGTCGAAAGTTTGAAAAAAGCTGTTTAAACAATTTTAATCATACTTTGTCTAATAAACTACATAGATATTTTGAATGGCTGAGCTGCAATAAACACGCAAATTTTGGTTTGAAAATATGAATTCTACGCAAAACTTTGCATTCTAGAATCATGTAAACAGACCAGAAACATGTAACATGTTTATTATTAACAATATAAATTAATATATTAGTTCAGAAAAAATTAACCGAAAAATAAAAAAGCAGTCGAACTGTGAAAATTGGGTGCTTTTTTATTTCTAGGTTAATTTTTCTTTCTGATCAAATGTATTCATTTATTTTGTTAATCATAAACAATTTAGATATTAATGAAGTGTTTATATGCTTCTACAACGCAAATAGTTGCCTAGAAAACATATATCCAAACCAACTTTTGAATGTTTATTGCGGATTAGACATTTGGAATATCCGCGTAGTTTATTAGACAAAATAAGCTTAAAAATGTCTAAACAGCTACTTTTCGAAGATTCGACATTTCTTCCCCGAATATCCTGTATATAAAAGGCTTGATTTCTGTTGGTACGCGACGGAACGGCGTTCCGGTTCTTTGGAAATAATTATGAAATTATATTATATATAAGTAGCTATTGCTATTATATTAATAATTAATTTGAGGCGCGTTTCGGGGCCTAAGAATTTAAAAATAAAGGATATATGTATCATAATAACTCTTATGACGACACTGTTCTCAGTTACGTCAAGTTTTAATTTAGAGAATCAAAGTGAATGGTCTAAGTTTACTCACCTAAATAAAGTTTATCTTACTATACATACTATTTAGAAAGTGTTTTATGTTCAAAACAAGTGTTGCCTCAACAGCATATATTTTTACGTATTATTCGTAATTGCTATGCAATATTCAATACGGACTATGTGAACCTGCAAAAAAGAAACAAAAAAGACCTACTGCAGCAGAAAATATTTTCTACTCGTCGGGATTCGAACTCGGGTCTTTAAAGTTAACTCACCTGACACGGTTCCCCCTCACCACCAGGTACACGACAAGACTACCTCCTTTCCGATGGGAAAAGAAAGGGAAGCATTTGCAGTTTTTTAAAAAAAACAGGGTGTTCAATTTATCTTAATACAAGATCTATTTTTAAAAAGAGATTTCATTAAACAAAAATCTCTAGCGTTCAGATTGTTTTTCGACAATGTTATAAAGATCAGTCGGGGCTAATATTATACAGTAAAAATTGGGGTTAATGTATTACACTTTAAGAGTTGTTATTTATTTATGTCCAAAATTAACAAGAAAATGACAAATGATAGGAAATATATTCTATTATAATTACCATATAGTAAACACTCAGAATGTAACAATATTTGGGAGGGAGAAAATCAAAACTAAAATGCCTAATTTTTCCAGTCAAAAACTTTACCACCGTGATATAAATCTTTTGATGTTACTTCGTTATTTTTTATGAAACGATATTTTTGAAAATAGGTTATCATTAAGAAAGAATTAATATTCTTTTCTGCGTTAAAATAATGCAATAATATTAATCGTGTCATGATATATACAGC
>BLKR01004372.1:45000-111066 GCA_011170035.1 Teleogryllus occipitalis | reverse complement strand
AACTAATAGAATATTGACTAATACAGTAGGGGATAATAGAATAATGACTAATGAAATAATGACTAATGACTAATAAAATGACATTAAAAATTACTAATAAAATAATAACTAATAAAATCTGTTTCCAAAGTTCACTTCTCGCATCTTTTTTCTTTAGCTTGTATTCACTGCTGGGAAGTTTGTTTTCTATCATATTTTTCTCTTTACTCTCTATCACTGTACGCCAAGTAGCACTTCGGGAAAGTTTCGAATACAGCACACGCGACCAAGTATCAGACACTCGAACAAGTCACTGTTCGCCGCACCTCAGTGACATCCAGTGGGCAAAAGGAGAACTCTTTGGTGCAGCTAGCGTACTCGAGTAAAATGCTGGAATGCAGGGCACTACTAGGTATATATCCAGCTTGACTGAGATCGGTGCCCAGAAAATAAAAATATAATGTAAATGAAAAAAGGCAAAAATAAGACAAAATGGTAAAAAGGCATCAGAAGCTAAAATAGGCAAAAACAACAAGTGGAGTTAAAACAGCATGTACTTTCTCTCCCATTTTTTCACGCAAAATTAAGCGAAAAGTACTCAAATTTTCGAACAATTGTACTTGATCTTATTTCAAAATGTATCTTTAAGAAATAGATTTCATTAAGGGAAAAAACTCTATCTTTAATATTTTGGTTGTAGGAAGACTCCGAAAAAACTGTTGAACTTTTGCAATTTTCAAAAAATCAGGATTCTCAACGAACATGAGACGTGTACTATTCTATTCAATGTCCTTTACACTATCCAATAATAAAATTTAACCAAAGCGATCCACTTTTTTGAAAATTTTGAAAATGTTCCAGGGGATTCATGTAAAGTATCCCACAAATTACAATATTGGTTTCAAATTTAAGGGCCAGTTCGATTGAGGAATATCAATTTTGGAGGAAATCGGGTGAACGGTTTAGCCATTAGCGTTGTTCACAGTCAGTTGGACAGACAGACAGACGGACAGACAGAGGAACGGATTTTGCCGTCTTCGATTTTTCGGTATCAAGGACCCATAAAACATGCACTCTGGCTACATCACGTGTTAGAGTATAGTTTCTTAATTTAGCAACTAGATTTATACACTTTTTCGTTACCAGGGCTCTGTAATAAGTTTTCCTGACGAAAATTCGCCGTTTTTTCGCTCAGCATTACATAACGTTCTCTCTACACAATAGCGAAAAAGTAAAAAAGGCAAAATTAAAATATACTAAAACAACTCCAGAAGAATTGAAGTGATTCCTATAACAAAAAGTTATAAAATACTAAATAACAGAAACAAATGGGTATTTTGCCAAACTTACGGGCTCTGAAGATTACTTTGTTTCGGGTTATGGTGTAAGTATATTCTGCAAACAAGTATGTTTCGAGAATAAGACATATTGCTTGAAAAGGAAAACATATCATTAATTTGAATATAAGGCCTATTGAAACACGACAAAAAACAGTCATTGCTTTATTTAGGCAGTCTAACCAACTGTACAATTTAAATAGTCACACTGTGCGCGCATATCTTCATGTTAACACATAAAATACTAGTTGCACAATAACATCACTTCTTCAAATTGAAGATCACTTATCGGTAAAAATACTTTTTCTTTATATTTCAAGCTGATAACAGATGCAAGATACTCATTCGTTGATACAGAAGTAACAATTCATAACAAGTCGAAAATCTCAATTGACTTCAATGTATCGAACGTCTTATGAAATGGTGTAGACAATATATAGTTTAATATTTTACACATTATTGCATTAACACAGAAAAGAGACAACCATTTTATTATTATATCATCTCATAAAAACATTCATTTTCATTATGTGTAAATTCAAATTCATTTACAAAATTGTAAATGTAAATTTAATATCCAACATTTCAATGGGAAGTTTATTGAAAATAAAAACCAGCTAATGCCAGTTACAAACAAATTGAAACTGACATAAATAGTTTTAAGAATATTAGTTACATTACCACCCTCAGAGTTGGATCCCTTGAATCTCTCTCGAAAATCATTGACACGAAAATCAACTTCTACGATTCCACAAATACTTTTCTCAATGTATTATTTTAATATTTCAAGTTTATCCATGCGTGCCTAATAATATGGGAGAAAGAGAGACACTTTGTAGCAGTTCTCGACAACATCCCAAAGAAAACTGAAAAGATGTTTGGTACATTCTGAAAGAATAGGAGGAAGAATAGAAAATGCAAATCTGAATGTTTCACAAAACCGGGTAATTTTCAGGCTTCTCGTAATAATAAGCTTAGTAGTAATAATATGATAGTAATACTAATACTAAGCGCACATCATAAAGCTTGGGGCGAGTAGAGGGAGTCGATGTAGGACCGTGTCCTACATTGGACGTCCTACATTGGTCCGTACGAATGGAACAACTACAACCGCTCTCAAATGGTCGGTACTTGCTCTGGAATAAAATTTGCAATCTTCGTGAACAAAACATAAATATATTTTTTTCCTATTCCGGTAATCAACATTTTTGTATCACAAAATTCCCTCGATTCCACAAGCTCTCCATTTCCGACTAGGAAAAAAGTATCCTGTGTAGTTTTAGCTTGTCTCATCCTCATTAGTCTCATTCTTCAAATTAATTCTCAGTCATTGGTGTTTTCTGAAAAAAGTATTGTTCTAAAACTCTGAAACCATTAAATTAAAACACCTTGCAAAATGGTTGTAGTCCAGTAAGCAAATAAATTAAAAAATATTAAGAAGGCAGATCTTCCAGCAAAATTAATATATGACAAAATGAAATACTTTGCAAATGGAGGTTAAAATGTCTAGTACTGCAATGCAATTACAAAACAAAGAAAAGACTTTTAAATTCTAGCAAATGGATGATAAAAATTAGGTCAATGTATTTATTATTACAAATGTATAAAAATTTTAGACTTTTTAAAGTAAATAGTAAGGCAGATATAATCAACAATCAAAGTTCAACAATCACATTTTAGAAAACCCAAAATATTTATTAATAAATGGTTTCTGTCGTTTCTGAAGAAATGGCTGGAATTTCATCTGTTCAAAAATTAAAATCTTTATTTAAGAAAAATCTTTATTGTTAGTAATTGTACTAAAATAAAATTAAAAGTACGTAGAATTTTCGACAAAAATGTAGAGTTTTAAAATATATTTTATTTCTGTACATTAAATGGAGAGCATTCCCATAAGTCACACTTGCTGCGAGCGACATTCTGCTCTATCAAAGGACCTCTCAACAGGTTCAGATCGAAATTTGACTTGTTTTCTTTCTATTAAAAGACATTCACTATTTATATGGGATAAAAAATTAGCTGCTGTCCCGCACTGGAAGTTACTAAAAAATGCAAAGAAATTGGACAGTTTTGGCCATGCTATTTTCGCTCACGCCATGGACAGCCCTTGCTGCCGCGAACTAATCACGAAGTGCTCTCGTACAGGGCGCAAACAAGTAGTTCATTTCGGGGAACATTGTGTCCCGACATTCTACATCTGGGAGTGTATTTTGTATATTCGTCCGTTACTAGTACCCTTAAATTATCAAATTGTTATTTTTATTCAATTATTAATTTTGTCTTATTAAGTTAATTAATAATCTTATTATTTTAAATGTCTAATGTATTTGGATTTAATTTAAGAAATGCTGCCATTTCGGCAAAAATCAAGCTTTATCTTACGCACCTGCAGACAATGCGGCGTATTAATAAAGGCGGCATTGAGCGACTCAAAAGGCGATGATTAGCACATAGATTATAATATAAATCAACTAATCATTGACTTCTGAGTCGCTCAGAGCCGTCTCGTCGAACGAAACAATGATAGTCACAGGTATCGTTTTCGACTTAAATTGAACTATCATACGTTGAAATGTGTGTTTCACAAATAATAGAAGGTTGGAAAACAATGTTAATTCTTCTTGTATGCCGCAAGGACATACTGTCACATCGGGCTTCTCAATGTCTCAATGTCTTAGTTTCTCACTGTCGAAGAACTAATGCCCGGAAAAGTATAGCGCGGCAATGCGGGTTTGTTAAGGGCGAGGGCAATGTCGTTAACAAGGGCGGATTTTGATGATTTAAAACATCGACAAAAATTATCAATAAAATTCTCTTAAAATACTTTAAAATGCTCCAAAAGAAAAACAAAGACGTAAAAAAAATTATCAAAACCAGTTCAGATTAACAAATCAAGCTGTTGGATATGTTACTGGTATATCCGAGGCTTCAGTTCAGATTAACAAATCAAGCTGTTGGATATGTTACTGGTATATCCGAGGCTTCTACCTTTTGTTTAAGTGAATTTAGTTTGGAAACTTTCGGTTTGGACTGTTCTTTACCAGAAAATCTCTGTCTTGAGTTATTGCAAAATCGGCCGAACAGTCAATGGCGCTGATTGTAGGAACCTTAAATTAGGAACTCACAACGGACATTACAATCTTTGAGCGAAAATCGAATAGGCTACTCAGAAATTCTATGGAGAACATTTGTTGCATCAATGCTTTAAAAATGAAGGAAAGTGTAAAAAACTAACTTATTGTTCGAAATCGCCGGATGTGCGATAAAGGTCATATACAAACATTTCCTTTTGTCTTAACATGAACTAGACGTCTGTACTAAAAGGCATTGTTCTAAAGTTGAAAGAAACAAAAGACATTTCATTAAAATCCGCCCCTAGTCATTAGCTTAGTGCTTCGCTGTCCTGAATTGAAACTCGTGTCCATAGGAGCGCTTGTTTCCTCGGCGGACATTCTCTCACAATAGGCAGGGCTGCACAAATCCCGCGGGAATTACGATTTGCATCGTGAGAAGTGTGAAATATTGGTATTTTTTTCAATAACTTCCTGTGCGTGACGGCAGCAATTTTTTCACAGCACATAGAATAAATGGCGAATATCTACCTGTAGAAAAAATGAGGCCAAATTTCTATCTGTACCCGTTGAAAGTTCCTGTTTGAGAATATTGCCCCCGACACTTCATCGGGGAGCATTGAACGTTATTCAGAAAGCTAGTTCAGAAAGAAACATAGAATTAATTTCTTTCTCGCTCCTATTTCTTTAGTAGGTCAGAAAAATAGACAATTTGCATTTTGATTTCTTCCGAATTCCTTTCTTCTATATGAAACAAGAATAGACATTCATAACAAAGAAGCATTCAAATTGATATTCAATTTAAAACTGACACCTTCGCTATACCTTCAAGTTCTATTCACGATTCGATTAGGCATAATGGTGACATAATATACACTTGTTTAATTTAGACATTTCACATGTGGTAAGTATACGCACGTCCGTAACTACACAATGATGACTATCAAACGCTACATCGACGACCATTGCCAACAGTCGCAAAATAAGTCTTGTTTAGAGTCATCACCTTTCATATTCATTCAGGGGTTTCTCGTGTGCCGAGTCCACGTGGCCCGATCGGAAACCTCCATTGCATTCGGCGCGTTGAGTCCCGCCCGCTCGGCGGTTGGTCCCAGGACGCCAAGGCACTCGCGAGGGGCATGGGGCGGGGGCAGGCGAGGCGGCGAGGGGTGGGTGGGACGCCTACTCCTCCTCGTCCTCGTCGTCGGCCGCCGACGCCGCCGCAACGGCCGGCTTTGCGTCCGCCCCGTCCAGGTCCTCCGCGATGGCGCGGCATAGGCACACCGTCAGCACCAGCCCCAGCAGCTGCACATGAGGCAATTGGAGCATTACACATAAAACATCGTCAGCACCAGCCCCAGCAGCTGCACATGAGGCAGTTGAAGCATTACACATTAAACATCGTCAGCACCAGCCCCAGCAGCTGCACATGAGGCAATTGGAGCATTACTCATAAAACATCGTCAGTACCAGCCCCAGCAGCTGCACATGAGGCAATTGGAGCATTACAAATAAAACATCGTCAGCACCAGCCCCAGCAGCTGCACATGAGGCAATTGGAGCAAACCGTCAGCACCAGCCGCAGCAGCAGTACAAGAGACAATTGGAACATTACACACAGGGAAACATCAGCACCAGCCCTAGCAGCTTCCCAAAAGTCACTTTTTGTATAAACATATTTATTGGTTTTCAGAAGGAATACTTCGTATAAGCACTTTAAAGAGGTTTTCAGGCTTGTGCTAGTTAAAAATGTAAGCTAACTTAATCTACACATTGAAGAGGATACTGCAGGGGAGATTCTCGGGGATATGCATCATGGTTGACTAAGATTTTGAGAAAGACTTCGCATAAGAATCTATTTTTTATTCGAGCATGGGTTGGGTTTTTCGATAGCTTGAAATGAAACACAAGAGCCAATTGAAGTATTACATGTCTCCATGGAGGCGCTCCGCAGGGGTTCTTTTTAAGATATATTCCTTTTGGGCATACTACAATATTTCAATTTTTCATTTAAACGTATGTAGATAGAGACAGGTTTAAACTGCTAATGGATGTAGCTGTAACTTACAAAAAATATTTATAGTTTTTTTGGCCTATAGTAATGAATAAAGGAATGAATGAAATTCAAGAGTAAATAGTAGTTTATGCAACTATTTTATAATGTAATCTTTATTGCATAAGGACATGTTTTGAAAACGAGAAACATTAGGAGCGGGTTTTCAAATATGTACGAATGCAATAAAGTAACATTATAAATCAGTTGCATACGTTATTTTTTGTATATCAGCATTATAAATTTGTAAGAAAATTAAAGTTAATTTATGAAAACAATTTTATTGTTACATCACGGATATTTGACATTTATGCGAAAAAAACCTGTGGTCGGGTACTCCATTTACCACTACCTCCCCACCATTCTCTCGCTGTGATTGTCTAAATTTTTGAGCAATTTTTGTGCAATATACGGCAAATATATCATAATCTGTGCTATAAGATGACATTTTATGATCGATTCATTGCAGCGAAAAATGCCGTTTATAATGTAGGAGTACAAAAAATACTATGTCAATAAAAGTCCCCACTTCCTTCGCCGAGATGCCTGGGCATTGTTTCTACAGCAGTTATCCCCTGATGCAAATCGCGCCAATTTAGAAGTTCGATTTTACCGCTAGAGAGACAGGTCCGTGTTTTTGTGCCCGATGCTGTCGGAGAAGTAAAACAACTCTGCGTTGGTGTTTTCGATTTAATGGACGATTTAACGGGAGGATGTAACCAAATTGGATTCCAGAGATCTTAATCACCTGTAAGCACATCGTCGATTTTCTTGGTTTTTGAACTCACGATTTAAGGTTAGTATTACAGCGTGATAACATCAATCTTAAAAACCAAAATTAATCTAGTTGGAGCAGCAGTGTCGTCGAAAAACGAACAAAAATTGAGTTCAGCTTTAAGTAAATTAAAAATAACCACAATCACGGATTGTGTTTCCATGTAAACGTTTTTGCTATCTAAAAACTTAATTACATTAAAAACTATCTTTGAATTATTCATTTTTTAACCGATAGATTTTTTCATGTTCTCACATTATTTTTAAAACAGTGTTCTTTTACTAAAACACAAGAGTCGGAATGAAACTGTGGTTGACCAAGTGTGCATTTTAACTGTTGGATAAGAAACGGTAAGCACAGCGTATTTAAAATTCGTTTGCTATAGAATCTGCATGGTCGATTACATGTTTTGTCGAGTAATAACCGTTATCTAGTAACCCAATAAACAGCGAAAAGTGTGAGATTCACGCACGAGGTATAAAAATGGTCGACAGAAACGATAAGCCAACAGACTGTACACAATACTTTTCGCACGTATTGCAGTTTTATATAACATGCCCGGCATAACTCGCAATTTATTGTTTGCTCGGCACATTTTTGTGTACCCTGCAAGTGCTGATAAATATGCGGTTTCAGGTATCCAATGGAAATTACAATTCATAGAATGGAAGTACTTATTCATTTTTTTTAATGGTAATATTACGTTGGCAACGCTTACCTACAAGAAATGACAAGATAAATGACATCTGCGATTCGGGTGAATATCTAGTGATTAAAAACTAATTTTACTTAAAACACTGTAAACAATTATGTAGTTATTACCTACTTTTAAATTGTCTACACCTGCGCCCTGCTAAAGCACCGCCGCAAAATATTGCATGAAATACGAAATTAAAACCCCTTGCAGCCTCAAACAGAAAGCTGCGTCTCTTCACTTTTTGAGTTAATTATAGAAGTTATCATTGCCAACAATATTATTTATTTCAATAGCACCTTTCGATGACTTAGCCATCATCATTATCATCAGTTTCTAGTAAAAGAAATTAAACCACGAGTCTAGTAAACAAATTAAAACACGAGTCAAAAACAAAAACATTAGAATTCATAGATTACTAATGATTTTAAAAAGATGAATAACATTTTAAGAAATGAAAGAAAAGAAAAAAAAAGGAATGTTAAATCATTTAATATGAAAGCATTTTTAAACCTATGCAAGAAAGTGGATGAAAATGAAATGAACATGTGAAATTTCATTGAGTAACCACAAAACAACAACCAATCTTAGCTTTTTGCCAGCTGCGTCCCAGTAAACGTCGGTCAAACGTGTACTGCACACTGGCTCGTGGGTGTGTGATAAAAGAGGGTAGCTCAGGGAGGGTAATCGCACATAACCCTTCGAGATAAATAATTCACTGGTTAATTGCCAAGGTATTAATTTATGACAACGCTCTACGCCCACCCCGCCCCTTCGCCCCATCCCTGTTTTCCCCTTTTTCTGCCGCCCTGTTCGCGCCGCACGCTTCGCCCGATCCGACCTGGCCCCGCGTCATGTGACAACAATGCTTCCTATACCCTTTGCAAGTGGCGTAACTTCTAGTAACATTTTGTGATGTAACCGAATTTGGGTGAACATTTTGGGATTCTGATTATTCCTAGGTTTTACCTCGTCTTCTAAAAAATTATTGTGCAAAATTTGAGAGCAATTATGTAGTTGTTGAAAAAGTTGATGTAGAACAAATGTATGTAGAACGATGTAGAACTATGTACCCAGAATTGTGTCTACATGCTATCTACACACATTTTTATGTAAGTGGTGCTTAGAACTAGATGACACCCTGTGTGAATTTAACAGTAGAGGAAATTGGAAGTTCAAAAAATTGTGTAAATGTGGTAATCAACAGGAAAAACTAATTATCATATGAACAAATTCTGCCCACAGTACTATATTATATTACGTCAGTAGGTTTCTATCATCTAGCAGAAACGAAGAAGGCAAATATCTCAATTTTTCTTGAATGGCTTATTGTTGACTAACCATAAGCTCCTCTTATTTAGTTTGTAAAATGACATCAAATCCTTAAGTTGACAAATATTAAAATGCTACATGAAATCAGAACATTGATTCACATTTTTCGTTGTTCGCTATTAGCACTTTTCGATCAAAATTACTGTATAAATTATTATTCTCATTATTGTTCCTTTGAATGCCAGGGATTTAATTGTGATTTAATAAAACTTTTTAAATTAAAATATCAAGTTGTAAATAAAACTTAACTTATGAAATTTTATCATTAGAATGACTGGATATAAAACCACTTTACATTTGGTTACTTTGGCGCAACCAGAGACTCACCCCAAAGAGAGAAGTTCCCACGGCGGCCGCCACCAGCAGCACCGTCGCCTGCTGGTACCATGCCGACAGTCCCGCAGCGCAACCCTGAAATTGAACGTCCGATCATTGGAGTGCGGGGGACGGGAATGGAAATTAATATGCGCGGTGGAGCTCATCCATATTCACTAGTCCCCCATCTCTTAATTGTTATGCAATTACATTAATATAAACGTACGGAAGAAAGAGTTCTGAATAAAAAAGCCACAGAAAAAGTGGCAATTAACACATCCCCGTGCTTTCAGAGAGGATCTCAATACGAGAAAATGCTTTCACGGTATGATTGAAAAATTTTCATTGTTCTATTCATCTAGTTGATTTGAAATGTGAATTAATAGGAGTGAGATACATTCTCTTTGACATTCATCCTGAAGTAATTGTCATTGGTGTACATCCTAATAACGAGATATAAAACACTATAATGCGACCCTTTTCCGTTTATTTTTAATAATTGATTTTTATTACATTATATCGAAAATTTCAACGTAAGGGTTGGGATCGAAAGTAAGAAAATATACAAAAATTACCAGATAATTATTTTACCAAACAAAACAATTAACAATTATCCCATAAATGCTTCATTAGCTATTATCTCATTTTCAAATGTTAAATGAATCGGGATTCATTAATTAATTACTAGCTGATGTACTCTTAGTTGATGAAAGTCGGTTCATTTTGTACAAAATTAAAAATACATCCACTTTAAAAATTAGAAAGATCTTCAAAGGGTTCAACGAAAATGAAAAATGTGCTACTATTTTAAACCATTTCTTTGTTCTATCTGTGAAAAAAATTTGAAGAAAATATTTCAAGCGGTTTTGAAATATTTTTTATAAATTGCATTAATTTCAAGCAAAAATTACGCAAAAACTACTCGTTTTTTATAAAAAGGAAATGCTTTTTTGAAAGACCTGTTTTTTAGAATAGATTTTTATAATTTCAAATGTTACCATTGTGCAACTTTCAAAAATACGGGGAATTTGATGGAAATGAGACTAGCACCAATTTTTTCGGTCATTTGATACATACGAGGAGAAATTTTAAAGAAAAATTTAGATGTTTTTCAGAAAAAATGTTTAAAAAATTAAAATTTTCTATGTTTCAAGAAAAATTACGCAAAAAACTACTCATATTTTCGAAAAATTGTATATGACCTTATTTCACGATGTCTCAAAAGAACAGGTTTCATTCAGGAAAAAATCTGTATCTTTAATAGTGTACTTATAGGAAGACGCCCCCGAAAAATTATATTTTCGAAAAAACAAGGATTTCCATGACAATGAGACCTGCGTCATTTTCTTAAGTGACCTTTACGCTATCCAAGGACAATGATTATTAAAAAAAAAACATTTGAGCCTATTTTGAGAAAATTTTGAAAATGTTTGGCTCCTATGTAAACTACCCGCTAAAATCAAAATATCCGTTTCAAACTCGCAAAACTTCGAGGTTGTTCAGATCGATCGGAGAAGATCAGTTTTTAAGGAAATCGGGTCAACAGTTTAGGCGCTAGCATTGACCACAGGCGGACGGACAGACTATAGGCGGAGGACAGAGGACAGGCAGACGCTTTGCCGCCAGAGGATTTTTCGGTATCAAGGAACCACAAAATATGTATTCTGAACTACAAAACGCGTTTGAGGAAGTAATTTATTATATAAAGAAACACGATTTATTTACTCTTTCTTTATCAGAGCCCGGCAATGACAGTTTTTATGAGGAAAATTCACAATTTTCCGGCTCACGATTACAATACTTTCTCTTCTTACGAAGGGAGTGCAAGAAAGTAAAATGACCGAAAATAGAACTTCATCCGTCACTAAATGTGTACATTCAATGACCACGAACTTACTTTACGACCGTCTTCGAACATTTTCTACCATTCAATCTAAAAGTCCCTGGTTAACTCGATTTCCTAGTGATCTTGAACGTCTTTGGTTCATTCCCGCGACCTATGTTTTTGTATCTTTTTAATATATATTTTCATAGTTTTTGCTTTAAACCTCGGAAAGTAATAAATATTGTTGAAATTATTATTAAGTTTTATTTTCGAACCTTTAAATTTCCTAATAGAGATTGTTCAGGTACTTTCGCAAGCCTGCCGAGAAATACTACAATTTGAGAACCGCTGTCCCTCTCCCCATGTTGTACTGTTCTGTGAACCAATGGCAGAGTGCGTGAGGCGTACCTTCTTGTGGCGAATATCTTCCGGGGCGTCTTGTCTCTGGCAGGCGTTCGGGTCCTTGGGCTTTGGGTGCTGCCACGGCTCCTCCACCTGTGAGAAAGCGAAGGGCGCTTCAGCCACAAATCGTCGGTGCACTAGAAAACTGACAATTTATAAATCATCATTTTTCAAATATTTGGAAAAAAATGTCACGAAGATGGACTAGTATCTTTTGCTGGACAATTTCATGAATATACACACACGTTATGTAGAGTTTAATAACACAACCGGTGTATACAGTCCACGGTACCCTTGGACAAACCGTTCCGCACAGAAAAAAATGTGTTTCCCGCAAAATGACAATTTTTGATGCGCTTTTTGTCCAGTGACAGCACGTCATCTAATATGTAATTATATTTCACACGCAGAATAGGGGAATAATGTTTTAGCAGACAACACAAAAAAGATTAATCGCATGTATTGTGTGAGCACATTTTATTAATATTCTAATTTGTTTATCAATTGATCGATAGTTTGACTCTGTTTCCAGGCACGTCATCTGCTGAGGTAATTTGACACGTGAGTGTGTGCATGTTTTTTCCTCGGGAGGGGATGATGAACTTCCCCGCTGTACAGCGATATCCGGCGCCGACTTACACGTCGGCTTGCGAGGTGTACCCCAACAAGGTTTCTCCCCCTGTGGGACACCCTAGTCTGGACAAGCCACCCGACTTGACTCTCGACATATGTGATAGTGTAGTGCATGTGAGTGTATGTGTGTGTATTTAAGAGATGAGTAGGAGAAGGAAGAGGAAGGAAAGATCGCGCGCGGACCGAGGCCCGTTTCTTGGGATACTGCTCCGGCATACGTCTAGTTTAATTCAGAGAAACCTCGAGATACAACCGATCACTGCAGCCGGGTGATAGAATTCTCCTCTAGACAGCGACTGAACTCGACCCAGCTATCTAGCTAGTCTCGTAAAATCCTACCACGATCGGAACTCATACGCTAGAACCTCCCGATCAGAGACACTACAGTAATATCAATGAATACTCTGAGCCACCTAAGCCGGTTTGGTTATCAGGGGGGGGGGGGTGGATTTTAATGAATTGTAATTTTTTTCTTTTCGCTTTAGAACAATGCATTTTTGTCGATTTTGACTAATAAGTCATTTTTTAACATTTTCCGTCATTTTTAGTGCAGTTTTTGCTGATTTCTTCGATTTTAATGTAATTGTTAATGGTACTTACTTCAAATAATATTTACAAAATGCAACAAATGTTTTCACAGAATTACTCAGAAGCCTATTCTATTTGTTCGCTCAGAAATTGTTTTGACAGCCGTTGTATGTCATTATTGTGAAGTACTATATATCAGCGCCATTGCCAGTTCGGCCGATTTCGGGATAACTAAAATCCGAGATTTCCTGGTAAAGAACAGTCCAAACGAAAAGTTTGCAAGCTGAGTTCACTCGAACGAATGGAAGAAGCCTCGATTACATCAGTAAGTATCCAACAGCTTGAGTTGTTCATCCAAACTGGTTTTGATAAAAAAATTTACGTCATTTTTCTTTGGTTTTAGGGCATTTTCAAAGCATTTTAAGAGCATTTCATTGATCATTTTTGGCGATGTTTTAGGTCATCTAGTTATCAAACTCGATCTCCTTATCCTATTCAGTGCTGGGCTCGCTCACCGTGCCGCCGAAGACGCGCGAGACGACGCGCAGCGGGCTGCCGGAGTGCGCCACCTCGTCGTTGGTGAGCGTGCAGCACGTGGGCGGCACGATGGGCGGCGAGAACTGCGGCGCCTTGCGGCTCTCGTTCCACCAGCGCGAGTTCTCGTAGTCGGCGAACGAGCGCACCCCGCAGCAGCGCAGCTGGAACACACGCGCGCACGCGCATGAGCAATCGCCGCGCCACAAACACGTCCGTAAACGTTTGTGCTACCGCATTCTGCATTAAAAAAAAAGGAAAAAACACAAAAAACAAAACAAGAAGAACAAAAAACAAAATAACAAGAAAACTCATAACCTACGCTCGATTACGGATTACGATTACAATTGCTCGTATAAGTCCACCTCGGAACAAATCCAGTCTTGGCTCGTACATTTTTGAGATAGGCCAGCAGGTTTTATTTTCTTCAAAAATCGCACTGAAGACAGACGGAAAAATGCGAAATCACATACTACAGTAAAACTTGTTCAATGCGGAATCTCAAGGGACCAGTATTTTTTTTCCGTATGAGGAAAGATTTCGCATTATGAAATGTAATACTACGAAATTTACGTTTGGCTGGGCCGCGATTTATGTTCACATTAGACAGACTACCGCATTATACACGTTCCGCATTGAGCAAGTATAATGTACCTTTAAACTAACAGTATGTCTTAGTGACGCCAGAGCGCAGCAGTTACGAATTAAGAATTCTGACAGGCAACTGAGCAGGCAGAGATGATACATATTCAAAGAAATCATATCCTGGGAAGATGTTTTGCTACAAGCTTTGTTGAAATGCGAGCCAACACTAGTGGTTAGAAGTGAACGCAGAGAATACGTTTCGCCTAGTGTAAGGAGTTTGTTATTCGCGACATAAGTCGGTGTATTAATAAAATCCGAGAATGCAACCATGTACGAATGCTGGTACCGCGCGCTGAAAGCAGGGTTTATGTGAACACGAGATTAGCTGACGTGATTCACGCGGAGGTGCAATAAAAGCACATGAATATAACGCCAAGCAAGTTACGTATAATATTGCCCTCGAGGTATTTAGTGTTGGCAAATTATTCCAACATTTGTATGTGCTGAAAACGTAATTGTTATATTCTAGAAACCAGAGTCGTTTTGTGACTGCAGAGGTTAACCTTGTTTCGAGACATGGAGGCGCAAATTTTATCTCACTGTTATCCTCAAACTGCCAATAACTATTTCGTAGCCTTAAGAGTATGGTTTTTAAATATATCCCTCTTTTTGTAACTACGTCATATATTAAGGTAGCTAGCACAGCTGAGGAAATATCAAGAATATTGTTTGTATTTTGTTTTCCCTTGTATATATTATTTCTACAGGCCCTTAAAAATAAAGTAATTAAATTTTTTTCTCTCTTTGTTCACAAATAACTGTCCAAAAGAAAGGTTTTTACTTCAGACATCTTATCTTCATAAGTCAATATATTTTGTTCATTCTTTTTGTAAATGAATCGCAAATGTAAGTTCTAGAGAATGACCTTAAATGGTAAAGATACTGTGAAAACTAAAGAATCAGGATTTGATTATTTCAGAAAAAATAATTGTTTAAAAGTAGTATATTCTAGACATTTTATTTCATAACTAAAACTTTTAGTGATACATTAACTATCTAGTCCATTCTCTAGAGCAAATAACTAGTTGCAAGCTTAAAAAGAATTATATCATTATCTTTTATGGTTTATGTTTGACATGCATAAATGTGTTGAATAATCCCTTAACAGGAAAAATGCACCTGAAGTTTGTTCGCTAAGGACTTGACAGTTGACAATAGGGAACGTGGCACTTGCGCAATCACTTAAAAAAATGATCAAAAACTACGAAACGGGGAAGAAATGGTTTGAATGTTTTTAAAAGAGAATAAAACAGAGCGTACAACTCAATAGAAATTGAAAAAGATGAAATTTCATTATTTTCCATGATTTAGAGGTAGACCTTAAGCCGTGTCTTATCCCTTATAGAACGCCTGTTCACGAATTGACTATCGACGTCGCGGAATCAGTTGAATGAAAGTGAAGGACGAGTGGGGGAAACAAGGGCATTTTATGTCCTTGTCCAAATGAGTCCAAATGAGTACGACGCGTTTTAGTACTAAAAGTCGGTTAACATGTGTTCGAAATTATGCGTCAGATGGATTAAAGAACATTTAATATTAAACACGTAGGCCAATCGCCGAAGCTTGGTCGTGAAATTGATAAGGCTTTAATGTAGAGGGAAATTTTCTAATTAAACAGGGTGTTTAAGAAAAAAGTACACAAACGTGGTGAACAAGTGAAGAAAATCAAGTTAAGTAGTGATCATTAATGGACCCAGGATTTAAGACGCTGGGTCTTGGCTCTAGGTTGTATCAAAGAACGCTTATTTCCCCCTGCGAAGTCCGCACACCAACAAGCACCCGTGTCGTACGGGCGACGGCTGAGAGGTGTGAGGCAGGACCGTGATCATGCAGCTCAGATCCTGCAAATCCAGACGCACCTTGTACTGCGCGAGGTCGACGGCGTCGCTGAAGGAGATGTTGTCCGAGCGCAGAGAGTTGTAGCGCAGCGGCAGCTGCTGCGCCAGGCGCTCCTGCAGCCCCGACAGCACCTGCACGCGCGTCGCCAGCGCTCCTGCAGTCAGCGCCACGGCGCCTCCCAGCAGCACCAGCAGCAACCCAAAGAACTGCGCACACAGGCCACCTGTTCAGCTCTCACCACCCACGGCACAGCATGCCACACTCTGGGAAAAAAAGTATCCTGCAGGCAGAGCCAGAGCTCGTGCAGTCAGTGCCACGGCGCCTCCCAGCAGCACCAGCAGCAACCCAAAGAACTGCGCACACAGGCCACCTGTTCAGCTCTCACCACCCACGGCACAGCATGCCACACTCTGAGAAAAAAGTATCCTGCTGGCAGAGCCAGAGCTCGTGCAGTCGGTGCCACGGCGCCTCCCAGCAGCAACCCAAAGAAATGTGCACACATTCTTCCAGTTCAGCTCTCACCACACTTACACACACTCACTCACACACACACTCATACACTCACACACTCATACACTCACACACTCATACACTCACACACTCATACACTCACTCACACACACTCACACACACTCACACACACTCACACACACTCACACACACACTCACACACACACTCACACACACACTCACACACACACTCACACACACACTCACACACACACACTCACACACACACTCACACACACACTCACACACACACTCACACACACACTCACACACACACTCACACACACACTCACACACACACACACACCACTGCACCCACGCACACACTCTCCACTTTCACCACTTCCGCACCTGCCTGCTGCGGCCATCACCACCAGCCTGCCGCAGCCTTACCACATGCTGCAGCCTTACTGCAGCCTTACCACCACGGCCTTGCCACTTTGTGCACCACTGCTGCACGGCTGCCCAGCCTGCCACTGCCGCGCACCGCGGCAGCACCACCACGCGCGCCTGCCAGCCTTGCTGCACGCGCCTGCAACGCTGCAGCACCACACGCTACTGTACGCAGCACAGCACGCACTCCACCACACTCACACCCCACACTCCACACACGCTCCACACACACTCACACACGCTCCACACACTCACACCCCCTCGCACACACGCTCACACACACTCACACACACTCACACACACTCCACACACACTCACACACACTCCACACACACTCACACACACTCACACACACTCACACACACTCACACTCACACACACTCACACACACTCACACACACTCACACACACTCACACACACTCCACACACACTCCACACACACTCACACACACACTCCACCCACCACACTCACACACACTCACACACACTCACACACACTCACCACGCTCCACGCACGCTCACGCGCTCACGCACGCTCACGCACTCACCCGCACGCTCCGCACACGCGCTCACACACACTCACACACGCTCACGCACGCTCACGCGCTCACACACGCTCACACACGCTCTGCACGCTCACACGCTCCACATCGCACTCACGCCCACGCTCTTTTTCACCACTCCACACACACTCACACACACACTCACACACACTCACACGCTCCACACACACTCACACCACACTCCACACGCTCACACACTCACGCCACGCCACCTGCCACTCTCACGCTATGTGCTACACTCACACACACTCAGGGCACTCCACACACACTCACACACACCATCACACACACTCACACACACTCACACACACTCACACACTCTCACGCACACGCACGCACACACACGCACACACACGCACACACACTCACACGCACGCACACGCACGCGCACGCACACACGCACACACACGTACACACACGTACCCACACGTACACACACGCGCGCGCACACGCACACACACGCACGCACACGCACACACGCGCACGCACGCGCACACACGCGCGCGCACGCGCACACACGCGCACATACGCACGCACACACGCACGCACACACGAACATACGCACGCACACACGCACGCACACACGAACACACGCACGCACACACGCACGCACACACGCACGCACACACGCACACACGCACGCACACACACACACACACTAAAAAAAGTATCATGTAATCAGCGACAGCAGTAACTCAAAGTACTGCGCAGACGGTTACCCTGTTCAGACTTCACCACCCACGGCACAGCATGACACACTCTGAGAAATGATATCCTGCAGGCAGCGCCAGTGCTCCTGCAATCAGGAAATGGCGCCACCCGCCAGCACCAACACAAACCCAAAGAGCTGCGCACACAGCTCTCCTGCTCAGAGCTCACCACCCACGGCACAGCATGCCACATTGAGAAAAGATATCCTGCAGTCAGCGCCAGTGCTCCTGTAGATAGCGAATCGGTGCCAGCCACCTGCACTAGCAGCAATCCAAAAACTGATCACACAGCCTCCCCACTGTTTAGCTCTCACCACCCACATCTGAGCAATACGTACTCTGAGAAAACGTATATTGCATGCAGAACCAGTGCTCTTGCACACAGCGAAACTTCGCCATCCAGCAGCACCAGCAGCAACTCAAAGAACTGCGCACACAGTCCCCCTTCAGCTCTCACAGTTAACAGCTAGAATTACACACTGAGAAAAAATATCCTGCTGGCAGAGCCAGTGCTTCTGCAGCCAGTGAAATGGCGCCACGCGCCAGCACCAACACAATCCCAAAGAACTGTGTACAGAGCCCCCTGTTCAGCCGTCACCACCCACAGATCTGTACGCATACATATACTCCAAGAAAAGTGTCCTGCAATCAGCGCCAGCAGTAATCCAAAGAACTGCACACACAGACCGCCCACGCTGCTCAGCCCTTACCACCCACGGCCCCTACCGAACCCTTATACACTTTTAGATACACATTGAGAAAAAAGTATACTGCAGTTACTGCCAGCAGCCTACCAACGTATCGCGCAAACAGACCTTCCCCTCTGTTAACCCACACCACCTACGGCACACCACACACAGACACACTGAGAAGAAAAGTAACCTGCAATCAACGCCAGCAGCAACGCAAAGAACTGCGTGGAACCTACCCCCCCCCCCTGCTCAGTCATTTCAATTCAAGGCACAGAACGTACTCATTCCGAGAAAAATAAAGTATCTAAAACTCTCAACAACTTTAGTGAAGTTGGAATGAACGTGTCAAAATAAGAGGAAATATCAGATTAAACTTATTCCTGTTCACAAGAAATGAGTGTGCACGTATATATTATACGTCTACTCAATTTCAGAAAGCTGGATATCTTTTTGGGCCATTTTCCAGTAATTACTTCCGGTGCACAACATACAGAAAACTGTCGTCTGTGTGGCATCCGCCCGACGGTGCCACGATCCGCCGATACGTGCGCTGCCGTTCCACGAGAGCAGCGCGACGCTTCATGCTCGTAGCCTGAGCAAACCTCGCTACCAGCACCTGCTGCACGCCGCCTACCGTCCTAGACGGTTAGTCGGCGAGCCTCTCGCCACGGCTGGCCGAGCATAGCCAGCCGCACAGCAATCCCTCCTTTCCCTACGAGGGAACAGCAGCGCTCGCCCCTTCTCCGCGGTACGTTATAAGCGGGGCGCATCGTCACTGCAGTCAGTCAAGTTTTGGAGTTGAGTTCGAGCTATCTGGAGTACGCCTGTCCTTGGAGAAGATTACGTCACTAAGCTGCGCAACTGAACTTGGACAACGACCACTGGATTATATCCCGCTTACGCCGATTTGGATTGTTTACACATACTGGAGGACGAGACCTGGCTTTGTATTTTGAATTTTGATTTTTGGAGTTTGGCTGAATAAAGTGTTCTAATTGAAGTTTGCAATTTGTTTTTCATTTAGTACACAAGAGGCTGCAAACGCGCGTTTTGCCCAGAGCACTCACCGACACCAGCAGGCAGCGCGAGCCCTGCAGCGCGCCGCAGCAGCCTAGCACGCCGGCCACGAGCGCGCCCAGCCCCAGCGCCAGCAGCGCGTACGCCATGAAGAACAGCGCATGCGCGGACATGGAGGGCGGCGCCGCCAGCAGCAGCAGGCGCTCGTTGGTGTTGTCCAGGAAGATCCATGCACCTAGCACCAGCAGCACGCCGCCCACCACCTGCGCGCCCCGCGCATGCGCTCTCTTACCCACTGACGCACATTGGCGCCCAACGTGTAGGGCGGTCTGGCGATATGATACTGGGCATTTGGGCACCTATTCTCTAAACTGTTGTTTTATAAAATTATATAATTTTATGCTGTGTTGCAATATTTTCTCATGGATTCAAGGACTTATTCATAATGCATTTCGAGGAGAAGGGACAAACCGACGTGTGTAGTACTAGTTCGTTTATGATAAAATGTGTATCTTACAGATCAAAAGATGTAGAGTCATTAGTTTAAAGAAGGAAGTAACGAAATGAGTGCTAGAATTTGAATATATATATTCGAAATAATCAGGGGAGGTAAAAGGTTTCATTACTTTTCTGTACTAACACTTCCAATTACATCATAAAGAACTGTTGACTTCTCTATTAGGAAAGAGGAGAGATTATGTAACAGCAGGGGAGAAAACAGTTTCTAATACATTTTCTCAATCAATCTCAATCATTTAGCGCGGGAGTGAAATAAATAATCAACATTTGAAACCCTGGAACTCCGGAAGAAAGTTTGAGAACTCAAATTTACCAGAGAGCACGAAAGGACTCTTTTTGTAGTTATTGATCCCCATTTTAAGTTTGTAGGTATTTTACATTTATATATCTTAATATTCATAACATTCCTTAACGTCCTTTTACATTCCATAAGTTAAAAATGACGCCAGATTCTCGATTAAAAATTACCTATTCCTAAAGTCAACTGTCCTTCGTAAATACCCTAAATATCCATTTAAAAATATTTAAAATAATTACAAAAGAAGGATACGACTTATTAGAACGATTTCAAAGTCATCATTATCTTGAGCCTTGGGAAAACACTTTGGGAAAATAGAGGAACGGTCCCGCCTTTAAAGCAACACCAGTTGGACGGAGAGGCACCCGGCTGGGTGGGCGGCGAGGAGCGTACCCAGAAGAGCACGTTGAAGACGGCGAGGAAGACCTTGGCCGTCTTCACCCTGCACTGCAGCGCCATGCCTGTGCACGAACAGCCGCGCCGCTTCTCGCCGGGGCCCCAGCCCTCGGCCACGCCGTCGCGCACGCCCGCCGCCGTCGCGCCGCCGCCTGCAACGCACGCCACGCCCCCCACGCCCGCGCGCTCTCAGACGATTGGTGGACACTCTGGGCATTTGGGGTGGACACTTTAAGGGCAGATGGTGGTTAATTTTGACAAAAAATGTGGTTTTGTGTTTACTTTCTCAAAAAATTTCCAATCTTTCCTCTTCAAGAATATATAAACTATTTTCACATTCAAACCATTTAAATTGTTTAAAATGCAATTTAAATCTCCATGGGCACGCCATTTCAAAGAGGTTACGCCCACTTCCTCTGTTCTAATTATGTTTTCAATCAATTGTAGGATAATTTTGGGATTTTTTTTCAAGAAAATCTTCTTTAGGGTATATTGGCTACTCTGTAAAAATGTGATGCTCTATTGTCTGCTTTCGAGGAACTTGTACAGTTGTTTCTGCTTCAATTTCTGACTATGTGTGGTTTGATTATATGTGGTGAGTGGTATGCATAGACAAATCCTTAATACGCTTTTGCTTCAAAAGTAATTTTTTCACATTCAAGTGTAGTTTTCAAAACAAAAGTGTGTATCCTACATATATGAAACTTGGTAGACTTCTTAAATATCACCATTACTTACATGTGAATTATAAATTAAAGTGGCACGTGTAAAAAGTTTCAAAATCTTGCTATTTTATAGAAGTAAAATTTTCAAAAAAATCCTTCATTGTATTCACAATTTTTTGTTTATTAACTGTGCTTAACAGAGTGTAGAAAAATAGTTTACATTATCACAATTTTTATATCTAATTATATTAAAAAACATGAACTTTGTAACATTAATAGTTTCTGAAAAAAGGACTAAAATGAAGCACTACACTTTCACTTCTCTCGCCTCATGTATAAATAAAATAATTATTTATGAAAAACGATCATACATGCAACTTTGGTTATGAAATATTTGTTTTAATAAAAAATCTACAATTGCTGGAAAGAAAGCCCATTTGTATATTTTCTTCAATTCAGAGATATCAAGCTTTATATTACGGGAATATTTGAAGCTAAAACCAAGATAAAATATACCATCTGCCCTTAAGCATTTACATTTATGTATCTTAATATCCATAACTTTTATTGACATCCTTTTTCACTCCACAAGATAATTCTGACCCATTATTCTCGAGTTTAAAATGACGTATTCGTTACGTCAATTGGTCTTTGTAAATGCGTTGCCATTGACTGATTGGTTGATTAGTTTTTCTGGGCGCGTCAACTACCGAAGTCATTAGTTCCTTAAATGTAGTGCACATTTTTATCGCGGAAGATAGCGGTGATCTTCCCCCGCTTGGTGGTGAAATCCGGAGCCGACCTACACGTCGACCTGCGTTTCCCACGCTTAACCGGGTGTTCGGGCCCACACGCAAAAGCAGAAAAGGGAGGTATAAATAAAACACTTCCTACGCCCTAGGCGGCAACACCGGAAGCGCGGCATGGAAAGTTCCATAAGCCGAGCGGCACCACCGCGCCGCGCACACGGTGCGGATAATTCCACGCCTCGGCCACCCGAACCTTCTAAAGCCTTCCAGAACATTTCAAAATTCCTGCAGTTGCCAATTGGTTTGTTCAAATTCACCCCTCTTCGCCATACTGCAACCGCTGGAAAAGCAGTCGCTAATTGGCCAGTTCAAATCCCCTTTTCGCGTACCCGCAACCGAAAAGAAATCAGTCGCTGAGAGACAGCCTCGCGAGAAGCATGTCTCGGGGTCCGTGTTAAAAGATCACGTAAATTCTTATACAGAAAGTAACATTCTGTACTTATGTTGTGGCAAAGTGAAAGCCACATTGTTTCAATTTGTTGTAGTTCAGCATTGTGTATAAATTGAAATAATCAATGTATTTCACACGAAGTTGCAAGTAAGTTGCCAGGCGAGCATATGTGCTCGCACTTCGTGATCCCTGATGGAAGGTTCCTGTATTCTCACATTGAGAACAGTAACTTAGTGTATTTTAATTGTGAAGAATTGTGCATTGAAAGTTTCTTGCTTCCTTGGACTATTCTTTACTTCTATTTCGAAAATATGTGTTAGGTCGACTTCATCTTTACTGTCGTTTCCGACAGTACACGTGCTCACACTAATCTAAACGATATCATAGTAGTTGTGTTCTCCGCCTGTAACCATGCCATCGTCAATCTGCACGAAAACTTCGAAGGTTGGTTCTACTGGTTTCGTGAAACACAACTTGGTCCAGTCCTCATTGCTAGGTCCTACTTCAAACTCATTTTCCTCTGTATGAAAGTCTTGTTAATCAGTACTGATACAAAAGCCATATTTCTTGAAGCAGATTTTGACAGTAATGTCACTTACTGTGTGTCACGCGCCCTTGTATCTGAAAGTACAATAATCTCAGGGCCATTGTTTTTACAGGCGCGCAAGAGAATGTTAAACGAGGTCTCTGCGATAAAGGAGTTTAAATGAGTGAATGATACCTTAAAATAATGATTGAAGTTTACTGGTGATATTGGCAAGCAAGAACATGATTCTTACGTTTGCAAGTGTTCACAAGTCCATAAGGGCAGCAAGGTGGTCAATGAAAAGCACTTTCCTCTCGTTTTATCTTCATTTCCTTATCAACTTTCTTCAGCTAATCTTTTAATAACGAAGTGCTTATCATCGAAGCCTTTGTATTACTCGCATAATCAACAGGTAGAGTCTTGAAACCTTCAAAACATCTAGGTCGCTTTGATTACCCGATGATGAAAAGGGAGAGTTTGTCCGTGCCAGTCATGTTTACTCACTGAAGAATAATACGGCGTTCTTTGCTTTGTTTTCCTCCTTGGAATTTTTTTCTTCTAAATGTAATTGATTTGCCCGGAAGACATATGTAGAACAACGCAGTTTTATGCGCACTTTAAAGATCGTTTGGACCATTCCCTTCTAGACTTGGCAGATCTTCAGTACATTCGTTACACACGCCTTGGGTCCACTGATTTACTTAACCCGGCTGCTTTTTTGAAAGCTTCATCACGCTTTTTAAAACCCTTTAACCAGACGAAACGTTCTGAATTCCCAGTTTTATAGCAGTCTTTAGATTTTTCTTTAAACAAGGGTTCTTCTAATGGAATGTTCTTATCGATGGCTTTTTATCCATTCTAAAGGGCATTTTTCATTGTTTGAAAAGTCGCAAAGTCGACTCCTCTTAATATTTTCATGTCCCTCAGAGCACTGGAATTTTATAGAATCTTTTGATTTTATAATTTGATAAAAGGTGGAATCTGGTAAACCAAACTCACTGTGTTTCATTTCACGATTTCTTGCACTCGAATGCATTCATTATTTTAAGTTCGCTTAATCTCTTAACGACAACACTTCGATTTTTCGTTTTAACATATTGAATACGTACGGAACCTTACTTCGCAATTGATACTTATCAACTGTAGTAAGTTCCACAATAGGTCGGTACACATTCACATTTGGTCATTCGAATTGAATACGACACACAAACAATGTCAGTTACACGAAATGTAAGAACATAAAAACAGCGGTTAATTAGACACAATTTATGAATGGGTAATCCGTAGCAGATGTTCAATACGCTTGACTATCGCTTAAGGAGGTACAGACAAGCATCAGTCTCAGTTATAGAGGTTCACGAGGGAAAAAACGACTTTCTCTTATAGAGGTTTCTGTTTCTGTTAGGCCCTATAGAGGTTTGAGATGGTTAAAATGACAGGACCTAGCTAGTATTCTCACTAGTAGAGTTTTCTCGCTTGTTCAGTTCTCACTCATCCAGGTTTGACTGTATTTCGGGAGTTGCGGTGTTCTCTCCCCCCCCCTCTGAAACGTGAGATACCGCGTCGACCTACACGTCGGCCAATAGGAGTCTCTCCAAGTATCTTCCATAGCGAGGCACCCCCCCCCCCCGGTTGGGATAAGCTCTAAGTTACAGATTTTCGCGCTGGATATTATGTATAGTTTTTATTGAGTTTACGTTTGTACGCAATACAATAAATTTTCAAAGAAATATTTAGATAAGAGTTAACATTCCGATAAATTAACACACAATTTTATAAAATTATCGAAATCTACTTAAGTGGCAACAAGGAAAGAAATAAAACTATGAAATTTTAAAAGTAAATCGTAATATCGGTCGATTTTCATTTTATGACGGATTTTCACCAATATTAATTTCAACCCATATTAAGAGCACATCAATAAACTGTCACTAATATCAATTGTAATAGCAAATGCATTGATGTACATTCAGTTTAGCATTCCAATCGCTTTAATGCGCTTTCGGGTATAAAGTATTCAAAACATCACATTTACGGGTTATTAAACTTACCTTAACTATTTAGATAAACAATAGTTCTATGGCAGATGTTTGAAGTTAAAACTTAGTTAGGAAATCGAGAGAGGAGCAGGAACTCGAAAACTGGAACTGCCATTACACGAAAGTTTCTTATTCAATATTTGCGCCATGGCCCAGAGAAAGTCTTGTTGCTTCCAGAACAGCACTGCAGACCCTGAAAAGAAATATTTATTATGAGTTTCTAGTTCATTTAATTTCTTGCAACTGTTTTTTACAGATTAAACACATGAAATAGGCATTAGAGTAAAAGTACTGGTATTAATTTTACATGCGAATGTATATATTAATGTTTCTGGCTTTGTTAAAAAAAATTGCCCACTCGACTTATAAATTTGAAATGTTCTAGAACACGAAAAGAGCAGAGGTGGTTATTTGCGAGAAAGAACATGGGAGAAAATGAGACATAAAACGTTACGATTCATTGCAAGGGAAGTATTTTTTTTAAATATAATTTTCTGACTACATTTTTTCATGCATATTCTTACTTCATGCCGAAATTTACAATTTCTCTCCAAACAGAAAACAAACCTTATATATATATATATATATATATATATATATATATATATATATATATATATATATATTTCTCTTATCTGCGAGAGTACCAATCTGAAAGCCTCTGACGCTCCCTGGCCCATTTGATATATTAGGGTCGAAGCTCCGCCTCGACGAAGTACTTCTCGAAACACCTGTGTGTTGCAAACCTCATTTGTCCCTCTGTGTGAATCCTGCGGGCCCTGGAGATGGCGAAGGCGACTTCGCCAAGGGGTTCACTCCGCCGAGCTGTACAATGTGAGACTCTTAAACCGCGTCCCAGGCGATGCGACAGCATCAACAAATCCCTTTGCCGTCCCTTTGTTCTCGCCCGCGGTCCGCTCTGGGAGGCGAGAAGCCCTCAGCCCCTCTGCCCTTCCCCGCCCTTTCACTTCCCCTGGCGCCGCAGCGCGCCGCCGGATGCTAATGGACGCGCAAACCCACCGCTATTATACCCGACAGCGAACGCCCACTGCCAGGCCCACAGCTGCCACTGCGCCGCGTTCCGCCCAGAACTCTAAAGAGAATTACAAAAAAAGGAAAGGCTAAGTGACCCGTTTGTCACAAAAATAATGCTCAGTATCATCCCCAACGATAATAGCAGTATTTTGTGAAAGATCTCATACATTGAAACAATGTGAGGAGGAAATAATTTATTATGATTTCATAAGCACAACCCTTGTGCATGATAAAAGTGGCGGAAAATTTTGTTTCGGAGGATTTTCGTATGTTTGTTTGAAATTAAGCAGTAATTCGGTGCCTAGAAGATTTATTTCTAAATTTGAAGTAAATGAACTCGCAATAAATTATTATTAGCGTGTACCTTGTGTTCGGGAAAGGTAGAGGCGCTGAAGGATTTAAAAAAAAATTTTGAAGAAAGGTCATCCTAGAAGAATAAACAACGTGAAATTATATTCATTCACTTAATTTAATAGAATTAAATTGCTTACTTATTAAGAAATAATACTTTTACTCAAGAAGTAAACAGTCATTTCGTAAAACAATTCATTTCCCTAGAGACAGCGACATCAGACTTTTTGTATAATTTCGCATAGAGTAACTGTCTGGGGGAGTTAAAAATTTTACTCTCGTGGAGGCAAGACCTATGAATGGAGCTACACGCCCCCTGGCCATCCGTCGATGCTTCATGTGAACTGGCTACTCTTTGACATGGTTATGCAGGCTTCCGTAGTTGGCGGTTATTGAATCTTGACTGTCAGGGAGAGCCGTTTCTGCGTCGTGCCAAGATTCAGAGTATCCTTTGGCTTCTATATGTTTCAGAGTTTTTTTGTATTAGAGCGTTATAAACGACCTGTTTCATAGCAAGGAATCGTTTATAAAAGGACATTTTATGACAGAGGTTATGACATATTTACGTTTATGGCACGAATATTGCGTCATCATACGTTCAGCCAATCGTAGTGAGAGAATCGTGGAGTGGTGGAGATAAACGGAAAGGTCGACCACCGTTTCTTTCGCACGGTCAAATAACCTTGATATCACTAAAAAAGTTTTTTTTCCCAAGTTAACTTTGATTCTCTTATACATTTATAATACTGTTATACAAAAAATAATCACTTCTGCGCACCTGGTTTATAATGTTGCTTTATTGTATTCGTACGAAACGAGCGACGTTAGGAGCGAGCTTTCAGAGCACCTAATGTAATGAAGCTTAGCACATTATAAGTTAGTTGCGTAAACTACTATTATGGAACGTGGAATAGTAGTGTATAAATAATGTATTAAAGGTTAAACTAGGTAAAAAGATGTCAATGAGACCGATAGGCACAAGTGTTTAAAAATATGGAAAAAAAAAATGAAAAAATATCCTGATGAGGTAGTGGGATCCGGGACGACAGATTCTCACGAGTGAATAAAATATATTTATTCTCGAGTTTCTTTCATTTCTTTATTCATTTCGACATGCAAACTAAAGCTATATCCATTAGCAGTTTAAGAAAATCTATCCATATCTATATAAAGTATAAATTAAACATTCAAATATTGTAGAATGTCCCAAAGAACCATATCTTTTTTTCTTTGAATGAGATTATATTTTTAGGAGGCGTAAACAAATTAATCAATTGTATATGTGCGTATTAAGTGTGAAATAGCGGGTTAAAAGGGAGATTTGAAAGATCGGACTTGGTACATTTGACTCTAAAATTGTATTTAGGGATTGTTTACCATCAGTAAAGGAAGACATTTTAGTCTTCAAGAGACGAAATTGTCTAACGAACATTGACCTGTGAAAACTAGTACCAATAATAGAGAAACTAAGAATGCACGAAGAAAAATATTATTTATGTAACGGTACGTCTTTACTGATGATTGCATTTCAGGCGACCAAGAGAGGCTGTGAAAAGCGCAGGGACGTGGGGACGAACCGAACCGAGGGATCGAATTTAACCAACAGGGAGCGGCTCGGCTCGCGTTCGTATTTTAATGAACACATGGCCAAGCACGGTCCCGCTAACCGTCTTCGCATTTCCGAAATCAAGTAGAGGTACTACAATAGCATATACTTTTTCGCATAGCATATACTTTTTCGTTCGTATTTTAATGAACACATGACCAAGCACGGTCCCGCTAACCGTCTTCGCATTTTCGAAATCAAGTAGAGGTACTACAATAGCATATACTTTTTCGCATAGCATATACTTTTTCGTTCGTATTTTAATGAACACATGGCCAAGCACGGTCCCGCTAACCGTCTTCGCATTTCCGAAATCAAGTAGAGGTACTACAATAGCATATACTTTTTCGCATAGCATATACTTTTTCGTTCGTATTTTAATGAACACATGACCAAGCACGGTCCCGCTAATCGTCTTCGCATTTTCGAAATCAAGTAGAGGTACTACAATAGCATATACTTTTTCGCATAGCATATACTTTTTCGTTCGTATTTTAATGAACACATGACCAAGCACGGTCCCGCTAATCGTCTTCGCATTTTCGAAATCAAGTAGAGGTACTACAATAGCATATACTTTTTCGCATAGCATATACTTTTTCGTTCGTATTTTAATGAACACATGACCAAGCACGGTCCCGCTAATCGTCTTCGCATTTTCGAAATCAAGTAGAGGTACTACAATAGCATATACTTTTTCGCATAGCATATACTTTCTCGTTCGTATTTTAATGAACACATGACCAAGCACGGTCCCGCTAATCGTCTTCGCATTTTCGAAATCAAGTAGAGGTACTACAATAGCATATACTTTTTCGCATAGCATATACTTTTTCGTTCGTATTTTAATGAACACATGACCAAGCACGGTCCCGCTAACCGTCTTCGCATTTCCGAAATCAAGTAGAGGTACTACAATAGCATATACTTTTTCGCATAGCATATACTTTTTCGTTCGTATTTTAATGAACACATGACCAAGCACGGTCCCGCTAACCGTCTTCGCATTTTCGAAATCAAGTAGAGGTACTACAATAGCATATACTTTTTCGCATAGCATATACTTTTTCGTTCGTATTTTAATGAACACATGACCAAGCACGGTCCCGCTAACCGTCTTCGCATTTCCGAAATCAAGTAGAGGAACTACAATAGCATATACTTTTTCGCATTATTCCTATAATTACAATTTTTGGAAATTCGAAGAGTTCAACAAAAATGAGACCTGTGTCATTCTTTTAACCCTATCGTGTTCTATCAGTCGAAAGAGAGGGATGTATTTTGAGAAAATGTTCCATTGCATCATTGCATTCCGGAACATTTCGGAAATTGCATTAATTTCTAGCACAAATTACTCGAAATCTACAAGTTTTTTGAAATATGAAGGACTCTCAAAACATGGATTCAGATATCACGTGTTAGAGAAAGTAAAATGCAACACACACAAATGCGATTTATCCACTTTTTATAACCAGGGATCGGCAATAAGAGTTTTACTCTCGAAAATTCCCCGTTTCCTGACGCACGAACACAATACTTTCTCTTTTTCCGAAATAAGGGCAAGAATGTAAAAACCTTACGCTGTTGGGAGAATTGCGTACAAATTCATGACCAACGGGAACCTCACAACCTGTTGAAATGCCCAAAGCACGAACCCTTTCGCAACAACGTGATAAATTGATAATGAAACGGTCTTCGTGGCCTGACAATGAAGGCATTATTAGAGATCGACGTAGTACTTTAGAGAGACTGTTTTGTGTAATTTTTCTCAAAAGGTATTCAATTTTTTTGTTGAGTATTAATTTTGATAAAAACAGTGATTTACCTTCACAGTAGCATGTTTCCAATATTTGAATTTATAACTATTTTACAACAAATATAGTATGTGTAAAATACTTAATATACAAACTTGTCTTGATTGAAATGAAACTGTCTTTATTGAAAATGTAATGAAAAGATTGTCTTGAATACGTCATTGTCTTGTCTGAATACTGTCATTTACTATGGTCATTAGTCCCGTTAGTATACACAAGAATGTGGCGGTAATTCTTACACCGCTTATAGCAAGATTCTGCCTCCGGAACCGCTCTTGTTGGGGCATGTTTCAGACTGAACTCCCGGCATGTACGGTAGAATAATACACGTGAGTGTAAGTGAGTGTAAGTAAGGGAATATCGTGCGCGGTTCGTGGCCCGTTTGTTAGAGCACTGCCCCAGTTTTCACCTGGTTTTGATTGGAGAAACCATGAAAAACTACCGATCAGAGCAACAAACCGCTGTAATTCAACTGTAGACAGGTACTGAATCCGATCTAGCTATCTAGCAGGTCTGTTACCGACGGGACTTCATACCTAGACCCCGCCGATTGGAGTGCCTGTAGAGTCAATGGTAATGCTACGAGCTAACATAGACGGTAAATTTCTCTGTATCTCGGTGAAACTTAATAATAATTACTTATTAAACTTATATTAACAGATCTACCGCAATACTTTTACTGTTCGTATTTCAAACAATATTAAAATAATTATTTGAATAGGTTCTGAGGGAAAGGAACTTGTATTAAAAAATGTAGCGTTTTCGCCAAAAGCTGTAATGTAATACAATTTTACAAAAACTGTCAAATAACTCAATTAACTATTTGCCGAAATGCGTGAAAATACATCCAAACATCAAAATTCATCACTAACAGTGCATACAACTTCTGATACAAACTTTCCGGCAAATTTAAGGAAAATCACAGCATTATTGATGAATTATGAAGTATTTCTTGATTTACACGAGTGGTATGTGATGCTATGAACTCGTCCTGAGACATATAAATAAATCTCCTGCGTCTCTAGAGAGTGAGACTTTTCTCGTTCTAATTATAGGCTGCCGGGTCGGGAGTCCCCCAGATTTTTCTGGTTGGCAGTAAAACCGATAAACGATATATTACCCTAAGAGCGCTAACAGCCAGATCGGAGGGAATATTCATTTTCATGAAAATTCTGCGCACAATTCAGTCGCTAGTGTTGTTCACAGACGGATGGATACATAGAAAAAACACCGTTCTTCGGTGCCAGGAACCCTCCCAAACCTATATTTCCGTCAAAATATTGACATCGATTTTCTTTGCAGAATTACGTAACTTCTTCTATACCACGTATAAGAGAAAGTAGATAGTATAAAAGAAAGATAAGGGTTTTTCAAATACTGCTGCAATTAAAAAAAAAATGTTTGGTTTAAGTAATGTTTGCTTAATAATAACGCAGGGGTTCAATTTTTTTAAAAAAAGCTTTGGAGTTTTAGAATTGCAATAGTTCATTTTTTTTCAATTTAATCCTACATATTTAATTTTGAATCTTAGAATTTCTTTCTATATACTATCTATTCCTTAACATTTTATATTTGAAACATTTCCTCTGCAGTTTTGTTAAATATAAGTAGTTTTCGCATAATTGCGTCAATACAAGAATTATATAATTATAAGTAGTACATAAAAACTATTAATTCACTTGAGAATAAATCCGTGGCTATTTTGCCAAGTGATTCAGTTGCATCCTGCATCGGCCGGGCAGCCGAGAGCATTCACAAAATTCATTATGGTTTACATTGCCGTAATGGATGAAAACGATTAAATGTTGGCAAAATATTCAATATATCGATATTTATACACAAGTAATGAATACCTTTCAAAACATATTATATTCGCGTACGCATTTAGATTGGTAATATAAAATGCATGGTCCTAATAATAGCAAATATTGGGAAGTTAATAAACATGACAGGTTTATGCCGGGGATTATAGGTGGCTATGGAGAGGTAGATGACATTCTGTGACAATGAGCATCAGAAGTGGAAAATGCAGGAACAGACCACAAAGAAATAAAAAAGCGAACAGCAATCTATTAAGAGTATTAATGATTTTCATACAAATATAATTGAAAATTAGAACTTAAACTTCGGGCATCCGTGAGTAGAATCAATAGATGAGTACAGGTTTTAATGAAAGCTACAAAGCCGCCTCTCAGATATAATGAAGAAACATTATCAGGCTTGCTGCAGCTGTGTAGGGTGATGGTTAAAATAACTTATCACGTAGTCAAACATTTGGTTTACATTTCGCATTCCTCTTTGGGCACTGATAGAAGAGTTTCAAGAACCTACCTGAAATAATACTCTCTCGTTAATACATTTCACAATCATTAAATATTAGGAAGTAGATACAACAAGAACAATAAAACAAAGTGCTTTGAAACTCAGTTTTCGTGATTTATCTATTCGAAAAAGACTGACGAAAATCGAAGTGAGAAAACTAAATAATATTTCTCAAAAGAAATAATTCAAATTCAATTAACCTCTTTCAGACACCCAGAAATATTCACACAAAATATATTTTATGTCCTGAATTCGCGGGTTTCTCGTTTTCCTTACCAACGTGCAAGCAGTCTGAACCTTCTTCGGCCTTAGGGTATGTAATTTAGCTGTTGGACTCAATAAACCAGCTCCAAATACAATGGATTATTACGAAATATTTCGGATGACCGCGCGGGATGATGCTCCCTCAACGGAAAACAAAGGAAGTCTGGAATACGAACGCGCGGAATTGTTTGTGCGGGAGATCGGTTTCGGGAAACGAGTGACCGAGGTAGGTGGACAAGTTTAGCCCCAACCACGTTCACCTGCGTGTGTCTTCTGGGAGTTCGTGGAACAAAGTTGTTCGACGAACTCCCAGAACACACACGCCAGTTTTTCCCAGAAGACACACCTACTTTTTCTATGATTGACTAGTCATTTTACTTATCAATCATAGAAAAACTAGGGCAAACGATTAAGGCATGCACACACGAGGCATTATTTTTCAGCGTTCCTGGGGATGTTCTATGAGTGGATGTTGACTCGTGATCGAGTGCTGAGGGGAACCGTGAATTGGCACGCCAATTAGGCCTGCTCGAAGTCCTGAAACGAGGCACTGGCGTAGACCGGGCTGGAGAGGCGAATCGGTCGGCTGCTTTCCATGAAACGCTCTTTGCAGCTGGTTAATGATGGCGGCTGCGCTGGGAGGGCTCGGCGAAAGGGAGCTGTGGCGATCCGCTGCCCTGCAGGCATCCGAGAAATCTTCATTAACTCCCCGCCCTCCGCCCTTCCCGCCCCGAGGGCGGCCGGAAGGCGGCGGGAGGGCGCAATCCGAGCGCCGCCGCGCCGCGCCGCTCGCCCTAACAATGCAACCCTCGCAGTCGCAGGGCAGCCAAGGGCACTGAGGGGCAACGAAGCGTAAGGGCGTTTGCTTACGGGTAGTCGGGTAGGCCTCCTATACATATCTCATTTACCCCTTCAGGGAGCCATCGCAACTTATCGCGGAACAGAGCATTCCATCAAGTTCCTATTCACCTAGAAATCAGTCTATTATTAATTCATTTTTGCCAAATAACACTGTATTCAGTTTGACTTCAAAGTGAATTTTTATGAACTTGAGGTCAGTTTCGTAATAAGAATTGTTAGAGAACATTCTAGCAATAATGCTCTCTTATTAACCACCTAATATATTGTTACTTTCTAAATGAATTGTCAAATTATTTATATTTCACCAAAAATTATAGTAATTTGAATATTTGTATGACGTGAAAACAGGATTACTGGACTTATTTGTTAATACTTAAATCTCTTATTATAAGAATGTTGTTTACGATACTCATAAATCTTCACTCCATGCTAACAACAACTCTTTATGGCAATTCACCAACAGAATACTGAAAAAGAAAAGCACGATACCACCAATAAACACTTCGACAGGTAAAGCATATACATCCGTTGAAAAATCCGAAGAGCTGGCATCCTACTTTTCGACAACGTTTATAACAAACATCTCAAAACCACACCCTGAACATCAAACAATACACAATAACAACAAAAAGACATACTACGGTCCACATCACAACATACATCTCACCAATCCAGCCGAAATTAACAAAATAATTAAAAAATTACCCTCCAGGAAAGCACCCGGCCACGACAACATAAACAACACAATAGTGAAAAACCTACCTCCCCCTGCAATAGCATTTATAACTAACATTTACAACTCCTGTCTTAGAATAGGTTATTTTCCACAATCTTGGAAGCATGCCATAGTTATCCCCATTGCCAAACCGAACAAAAATCAAGCCGATACAAGTAGCTACAGACCTATAAGTTTACTCCCCACGTTATCCAAAATTTTTGAAAAAATAATTCTCAACAGACTAAAAGAACACTTACAAGCAACCAAAGCCATACCAAAGGAACAATTCGGATTCACTGAAAAACTTTCTACACTACACCAACTCCTCCGCATTACCGAACATCTTTATTCATCATTTCAAAAAAAATATCACACAGTAGCAGTTTTCATCGACATAACACAGGCGTTTGATCGGACGTGGCATGAAGGTCTCATATACAAAATAAAAAAAATAGGCACTCCACATTATATCCAGTCCATCATTCAAAGTTTCATCAGTAACAGGACCTTTTCCGTAAATGTAAACAACCACCATTCCAACCCAAGACCAATTTTAGCAGGACTACCACAAGGATCACCTCTATCACCTACTTTATTTAATTTATATGTTGCAGACATTCCCAAACTCAACGACATCCACATTGCACAATTCGCGGATGATACAGCCTTCTATAACTCCGGTCTTTCACTTACTGATTGCAGAAACAAAGTTCAATTGTACCTTAACCTAATAGACAGCTGGGCTTCAAAATATAAAATCCAACTCAACCCAACCAAAACGGCCGCCAAGATCTTCACACTCCGTCCACACTCACCCCCGCGACCACTCATGCTAAACAATACACACATCAACTGGCTCCCTCTTAATACCCCAATCAAATACTTAGGACTGAACATGGACACAAAACTCAATTGGAAGCAGCATATAGATGCCAAAATCATTCAAGCCAAAATCAAATTAATACAACTAAAGCCATTAATACACAGATCCAGCCCATTATCATATAATTCAGCATTATTAATATTTAAAACAATAATAAGACCCTTGCTACTATACGCCTGCCCAATCTGGTTAAATGCAGCAAAAACCAACCAAAGGAAATTACAAATCATACAAAACCAATTCCTCAGAATTATCTCAAACGCTCCCTGGTATGTCACCAACAAACAGCTACATAACGAATTCGACATAGAGACTATAGACCATCACATTACATATCTAGCCACCAACTTCTTCTCAAACATATCCCAAATCCCTTCATTAGCAGTTCACAGACTCGGCAAAAACCCATCACATAGGACCCGAATACAAAATAAGTTTCCATTCCACATCTTTCTAAAAAAATTCTCTGATATAGATCCCGACTAGAGGAGCCCCATGGGTAACCTCAACCCTTGTATTAGTTTTAAGTTTAAATTTAAGTTAGTATTAAGCCAACATACATATGTAGAGTTATCTCAACTGAGCTATGTATTCACCATCTATGGCAAATAAATGAAAAAAATTGATTCTCATTTCGTCAATAATTTTTATAATGCAAGGAATCTAAGAGGTTTTTTTAAATGCAAGATTGACACGTTAATCAACGACGGGTCACTCGAGTAAATCGAGTGGAAATATCTTGTGCAATTTAAAGAGTAATGGTTTATACTCAATTATTAAAAGGAAACATTCCGGAAGGGACTGGAAAAATAATTCAAATTATTTTCGGATGTATATTTCTGAAATCATTTAAATAAATTCATCATTCAAATAATTTGAATATATTGATAATTTGAATATCTCGACAAGTTAAGTTATAAAGTATCGAGAAATACTGAATTAATATTCGTGGGTTTATGTTCAGAATACAATCGTTTCTGAATTACTTATATTAGTACATACATGTATTGGAATACAGTAGTATGTATTCAGAGTCTTTCAATGAAAATATACAATTAATATCTGAAACTTGTGGAAGTAAATAAGTCCTCTCATTACAGAGAGATATTCTAAGATATCGTAATATTTCATCATTATACAGACAAAACCATTTTCTTCCACGAATCAATGTACACAATGCCGATCCGGTGGCCAAGATCGCTAAGGCAATAGTGTCGTAGCGGTCTCTAACTGAAGGGTCGCGGGTTCGAGTTCCGCCTCGGGCATGGTTGTATTTATGTTCGTCCTGTCACACCTTATCATCAGCATATCGTTTCATGTTCATAGTCACCTTACCGTTAACACCAATAGTGGTCGCTAATGACCTAGATGATGATGCGACTTTAAAATTAAAAAAAAAAGAAAATGTACACATATTTTAGTAAGTGCTGCACCGTGATCGGGCGCAACAATTATATTTGGCAATGTGATTCACGCTACTTCTTCCATGCTTCGCCACGCCCACGCCGGAGTGCGGACTCCGCCCTCATTGCCGCGGTCACACAGCATTTCTCGTGTCAAAGCAGTGGGCGGTCGCCCCGGCCCGACTTCGCTTTCCCCACCTTTCACAACGTAGAGGCTTTTCGCTTTAGCGAAGACTGCCTCGGCCCGTTATTATTATTATTATTATTATTATTATTATTATTATTATTATTATTATTATTATTATTACTAGTAGTGCCCGTGCGAATAATTCGCACGGAGTTCAATATTTTTAAAATTCCCTTAATTACAATTTTCTTTTATATATACTGGGAGTTCATTTTTTTATGTATAAAATTTTTAGCCACTGCATCTAATTCAACATTGTAATTTAAGAGTTTTATCACAGCAGAATGTTCCAATTTTCTTTAACTCACATTCTCTGTAGGACACTGACAAATCGCTGTTAGCCAAATTCGCTGCCACTTCTCTGTAACTAAATTCGCTGTTGAACCGCACGCTGCACCCAGATAAATGTATTGGTGTATTGGTGCACGCGTACGCGGTTTCAAAATTCGCTTTCAGCAGTTACAGGTTCGCCAACTCAAATTTTGCGAAGAACGTTGAGTTCTTGTTACAGTTATTTTTTTGTGAATACCTTATTACACTTTGTTGTTAGTCTGTAACTCAGTAAACTTTTTTTACATTCACAACTTTCATTGTTCAATTTGTTTATATTTGGCCATGCGCTCGGAGACATGGGGTTATAATATAGATATGCCGCAGGTTCCCCAACTCATATTTTGCGCAGGACGTTGTGTTATTGTTTTAATTATTTTTTTGTAAATAACTTTTTAAGAATTACGAAAATGCAAAACTGATTACAATGGCGGGAATAGCAATTTTTTTACACCGATAAACACCTTGATCATACGAATCCATCCAGTGGTTATCTAGATCTCAGATCACCATTTTACTGTATTAATTATATGGATTATTTTCATCATCATTATCATTATTGTTATTATATTATTATTACTATTATATTATTATTATAATATTATTTTATGAAGTTGAATTATTATATAATATTTATAACTAGTTCACTTTTATTTTTAAATTCAGCCTTGTATAAACATTTTTGCAAAGAGGCAGAAATATGTTTGAATAGTGAATTCTTTCCTTGTGTGTAACAAAGTGAAATAGCATGAACAAATCTCTATAAGTGACCAATTCTCGCTTAAGGTCGGACAGATCTTTTAACATTCAAGAATATTTGTTTTTTCTAACCTCATAATCTGAACTTTGGAAAAAACGCAATCATTGCTTTCGTAAGTAAACACGATTACAAAATCAACATACTTTCGAATCAAAATGTTTAATTTTACTCGCAATTGACAATTGTAAATCTGCCGGTAATATTACATTTTATTGGATTGATTGATTACTTAGCAGTTGACGCTCCAGGAAACTCTAAGACCACTAGTACCGTAGGTGCAGTGCACTTTATTCTCGCGGGAGGTAGTGGTGATCTTTCACCGCTAGATGGCGTGATTCGAAGGCGACCTATCCGTCAGCCTGAAGGGTTTCCCACAACCGGGCATCTCCTACCAGTGGAGCACCACCCCAGCGAGGACAAGCCCGAAGGTCCCGACATGCGTGGTAGCGTAGTGCATGTAAATGTGTGAATTAAAGGGGTGGAGATAGAGGAAGGAGCCGACCTGGATGGCCGAGGTGGCTAAGAGTGAGTACCGACTCAGCGCTTCGGTCCGAAGGGTCGCGGGGTCGAGTCCCGCCTTGGGCATGGCTGTTTGTCCCTTGACTTTGTATGTATGTGTTGTTGCGGAGGGCCTCGCGTTCTGCTGACCCCAGATCAGAGGAGCCCGCAAGTGTGTTGGTGTCTAGTGTATGGTCGAATATGCGTCCCATCGGGGCATAAAGGGTAACCGGCTGTTGGCTGGATGATAGCCCTAGATAAAAAAAAGATAGAGGAAGGAAGTGGAAGGAAATATCGCACGCGTATTGTGGCCAGTTTGTCACGGGACTTCTCCGGAATTCCCCTGGTATTGATCGGAGAAACCGCGAAAAATATCTTCCAGAGCTGCTGGAATTCTACATCAGGCAGTGGTGAATGTGGCTCAGGTATTGCGCAATACTACGCCCTGGTGAAGGTCGCAGAATGGCGACCGAAACGTCGGTACCTGTGCCCTGGACGCGGCGTCTCCCGGATAGCCAAGTAAGTTCAAATTCCGGCCGCGGAAGCCTACGCTCTCAGTGAAAATACATGTTTTCGAAATATTTATGCGCTGAAAAGCATTATAGACTTAATACCCACACAAGGCAGGAGCCATACATGCATCATGTATACTATATGTGTCAATTTTGATTTTCTTGACAGCGGTAGCTTTCCAATAACTTCGAAAACACGATTTGATTGCATACTGCAGCAAACATAAACTTTATATCAGGATGTACTAGGGCAAAACGTTCAACGCGCTTGACTACCGTTGTTACAGCAATAAGTGAACACAATTTTTCAGAACACATCATGACTCAGTGTCAGTGTCAATGTTGCGTTGAAGTACTGGAATCGGTTCCAAGCAAGCAACCGTGTGAAGTGGCGGAAATGGAGAGGTTTGCTACTGATGAGTATGGTGATATGTTCTTAATATTGGTCGAACACTGTGGCAATACCAGCGTTTCTGTGTTTGTGTACGTCGTGCGATATCCCACTCGTTGGCATGTTCGATATGGGAATATGCAGCCATGACTACGTTCCGACGCCCGAAAGCCGCGCCGTCGTACTGGTTCTACCAAAGTGCCAAAGTGGCACTATTGCAAGCAGCGGAGAACGTGGCCACGATCAGTGTTCGGGGCCTTGCCCGGAGGTTGGCCGTACCTAAGAAGACTGCGCATCGAGTTTTGCAGGACGTCCAGCACCCGCTTCATTTCACGCCGGTGCAAGCGCCACGGGCGGCCTAAAATGGCCTTCCTCCCCGGATGGCGTACTGCAGGCGTCAAACCGCGCCCGCACGTGCTACTTGTTCGCGTGGGAAGCCCGGCGCTCCTAAGAGCTCGGAAAACTTCCCCTGACTTCACACTCATTTCCCCTTAGAATCCAGAAAGGGGTGTACATGCGCGAGTTGAAGCGGCGCCAGACGGTGAATGGCAGATTCATACGAAAATGTTTGCCAGATTTTTGTATCGTATAACCGAGAATTGTATTATGATTATATTCTTCACTACTTATTACTATTTGATGATTATTTTCTTACTAAATTCTCCCTGATATAAACATTTTCCTAAGATACTTGATGGATTAATTGTTAGTGATTCCGGGCGCGTCAACTACCGAGGTCATTAGTCCCGTAGTGTAGAGCATGCTTTTTTTCACCGGGAGGTGGCGGTGATCATCCCCCACTAGATGGCTAGATCCGGCGCCGACCTACCGTTGACTAGCGGGATTTTCCCCAACCAGGTATCTCCAAACGGCGGGGCACCGCCCCAGCCGGGACAAGTTCTAAGTCTTCGACCGGTTTCCCGGTGTGTGTGTGTGTGTGTGTGTGTGTGTGTGTGTGTGTGTGTGTAAGGGGTGAGGATAGGAGGAGGAAGAGGAAGGATAGATCGCGCGCGGTGCGTGGCCCTTTTGTTAGGGTACGGCATTTGTCTGGTGTTGATCGCAGTAACCACAGAAAACTACCGATCAGAGCAGCCGGCCGCTAGAATTCTCCTCCAGAGAGCGACAGAATTCGACTTAGCTGAAAAGCTAGTGTCGAAAATCTTGCTATCGTCAGGACTTGAACCTAGAAGCTCCCGGTTAGAGACACTGCAGTGACATCAGTTAATAATACACTGAGCCACCGCTTCCGGTCTAAGTGATAGGAGTATATTTGAATGCCGAATTCTTTGTTTTCGTTTCGTTTTATGTTATGTTATTAAATCATTTAGTTATTTATTGCACCTAGCACTAATGTGAAATAAATTGACAAGTCTCTAAGTTAACAATTCTCACTTACGGACGGACAGCGCTTTTAACAGACAAGAACATTTGTCTGTTAAACCTTCTATCCTGAACGTGGAAACTTCATGCTTTTATATCACTCTGAAGTAAATAAGATTACAAAATAAAGATACTTTTGATTCAAATTTTTAAATTTTACTTTCGATTTACCTTTGAAATCGGGCTGGTGTATTATTTCACTTTAATGGATTACTTTTTAGCGTTAAAGAAAAATGGAAATTAATATTTCTTAATTTGTGACAATAACTAACAAATAACTTCTTCCCAAATCCGTCATGGGCCAGGTATCCAGTGACGTGCGCCACTCCGATACAGTTTGTATTACCCTTACTTTTAAATCTCGCGCCAATTTCTCTGGACGCAGTGCCTGCGATCTCGAGTAAGCTCATTATCGCTCGCATCTTGCTCGCGACCTTGACATGCCTGGGGTAGTGTGAGCGGCTGCTGCACCGCGTTGCAAATTCACTTCACACGCGTAGTAGACCGACTAGGCCACATTTACATCAGACGGGGACTTAAATGCGCACAATTGTCTTTGGTGAGCACGCAAATATCCCCGTGTACCGCTGCCGCGCCGCCATCATTATCGGTAGAAAATAAATGCCTGGGCCTGCATTCTGGGCGATCATATAATTGGATAACATATACACCCCGATCGGCTTGATGTTGACGCATATCTCCGTCCCTTCGGCAAGTCCTCTCGGAACTGCTAGAAAATGTATCCTTAGCGCTCCGCAACAGGATGTGTAATCAACAGGATAGTGCCCCCACGCACTATCGACATGATCAGGGCTTGGATTCTGATGACCTAGAAATTCTTTAAAAATGACCTATAAAATGACTTCAAACATGAGGGAAAATGACAATTTTTTAAAAAATACACTCTATTAGTATATAGTAATTTATATAATATATAAATGAAGAAATTTATGCAATTTATATGAAAATATTTATTCAATGAATTTTAAAATTTTAAATAAAATGTGTATGTATATAATTATATTTAATATAAAGTCTTTCTTTTAAGAGGAATGTAATCCTTAGTGTCGACCTTCCAACCGTCGATTTTGAAAGGTCGAAGAGTTACGGAAGATCCGCGTTATTTTCAGATTTCGAAAAATAGAGTCCACTGCAGAAGTGAATTTAGTCATGAACTGTTGATACCATAAAACGTCCTTTAGTATGTCATTGTAAATTCATGAAACATTCACTGACAAGAACACGAAAAGGAAACAAAATGCGTAAAACTGACAAAAATGACGCAACTTTCTAAAAAAATGACCTAGCAAATTTTAAAAATGGAAAAAAATTACCCAATAACTATACATTTCTATCACCTGTATGTCGTGATAAACATTAATTTACAAGCGAGCTACGCCTAGAATACACCAATGAAAAGATGACAGGTCAACATAATCTAAGCCCTGGTTATGACGTACGCGCTCACCTCGACACTTCCCGGGTCGTTGGATTGGCTTCAGAGGCCCTGTCGCCTGGCCGACACGCTCTCCCGACACCTGGAATTCTTCATCGGGGGCTACGTCACGGACTGTGTTTATACGACTCCGCCAGACGTCGCGCAAGGCCTCGTCGCACGGGTACACGCGAGCGTGGACGTCCTGACTGCGGGCCGTGTGCAAAACTTTGCGATGTGTGCCTTGTTTTTTGTTGATATTTTAAATAGCCAACTAACATCACATTAATTGCAAGGGTCACCTGCCTTTTTGCAGGGAATATTGAATGAAGAGATAGGGTGATGATGATAGGTGAAAGGACGAACACAAATTCAACCACGCCCGCGGCGGGACTCGAACCCGCAATCATTCGGTTCGAGATCGCCACGGCACTGCTGCCTTAGCGATCTCGGCCACCCGAATCAGCGGGTGCATTGTTTTTTTTTTTTTTTTTTTTTTTCCTAGGGCTTTTATCCAGCCGACAGCCCTCTACGTCCCGAAGGGACACATACTCGACCATACACTAAACACTTGCGGGCTCCTCTGATCTGGGGTCAGCAGAACTCGAGGCCCTCCGCGACAACACACACAAAGTCAAGGGACAAACAGCCATGCCCAAGGCGGGACTCGAACCCGCGGACCTTCGGACCGAAGCGCTGAGTCGGTACTCGCTCTTAGCCACCTCGGCCATCCAGGTCGGCGGGTGCATTGTTACGTTCCTATAATCGCGCGGGACCTTTCGAGCATGTTCCCTAAAATTGTATTTGAAGCTTCAATAAAGGTGATGGTGGTGTACCCTGAGTTGTGTTATTTCACGGCCTTCAAACTTCCTTATCGACGCACTCCATTCTGACGCGAAGTTCGAGCTTATTACATCGTTCAGTGCCGCCGTTCTCCATCCAGCACAGAAGTTGCCATGAGAAAAGACGAAAGTTTCCATGATGCTTGCCGCAAAACCAATACGCTTGTAATTGATTATTAGGCCATTGTTTTTTAAATGGAAGACATCAAACTAGTGAGCGAATATTGATTTTTCGTTAACTAACCATATGAGAGTTTGCGCGGTGTATCGTGAGGCATGCAATTTCCCATTATGTGTTACTCGGAAATCAGTGTCGAAATTTGAAACATTGGGTGTGTGGGGCTTCCGATCACTGTGGTAGTCTCCATATGGGGGTATTAAGGAACACTGGTATATCAGTAGTGCCATCGCTATTTGAATCAGTAGCAGCATCGAGTGACGTCATGGGGTTTAAGACCAAACATTGAGCGACTCTACAAAATTGTGTTCGCCAAACATTCGATTCCCTTTATAGAATTCAATTTGGGGAAAATTGCACAACATGAGAATAAATCGATATGTCGAAATAAATTTAAGAGAGGAGTTGATAAGGGCAGATTGCTTATCGCTTCCTTTAGACCGAATGGCATGTCCTCAAAGCAAAGTGCGCTGCTACGCCTTGTATTAATCTTCTATCAGCTTTCCGTGATTACCGAATTAATTTATTTGTAGTAGTTTATCCATTTCAAATGGTTAGACATAATATATGAATGTATCATAAACAAATTTAAGCTCACTAACAAGCTTTCGGAATCAAAAACAGTGGAAACGGTAAAATTGGAAGTCATAATTGTGATATTGAAACATTAAAGTTTTAATAGAGAAGAGAAAAAGTTGGAAACGTGACAAGAGAAGGGAAGGGGGAATGCATTGAGGACGGAGACGAGGAATGGAAATGAGAGAGGACGGAAGTGGAAATGTATCGAGTACGTAAGCGAGAGTTGGAACGGGAAGACACAGGCGAAAATGTGAACTGGGGAAGAGAACGTAGGCGAGGATGGGAACTAGAAAAGGGGGTGAAGGTGAAAATACATAGAATATGCGAGCGAGGATTGGAACAGGAAGATCACGGACGCGAAAATGGGAACCGGGGAAGAGAACGCAGGCGAGAGAGGTAACTGAGAAAGAGGATGTAGGTGGAAATGCATTGAGTTCGGAAGCGAAGGTTGAAATGGGAAGATTACGGAGGCGAGGATGGGAAATGGGGAAGAGAACGAAGGTGAGGATGGGTCCAGGGAAGAGAACGGAGATGGGAATGCAAAGAGGACTGTGTCAGGGCGAGGGCGGGGGCTTATCAGTACGCCAGCTGGCCCTCAGAGTGCCCGAACTCGCTCCGGGAGGCGCCTGGGCAGATGAAAGGGAACGCATGCGAGCGCACTTTCACGCACGAGGCCCACGCCACGTCCAGCGCGAGGGCGAGGAAGAGGACTGAGCGGAAAATTAAGTCTAAGTCTACAGATCCCAAAGTAAGTCCTTAGGGATCGTAGGAGCAAAGTTCACAATTGCTACGCCTCGGTTTGAAGTGGAAATGACATGAACAACGTCACGTTCGCTGCCTTGACTCCCGCAAAAGACCTAACTCAACGGACTCCTCGATGAAAGGGTCTCCATACAACGTTATGGTCAGAGAAATATTGCCATTAACACAGAGAATTAATACGCTGCAACTTAGCCTTCACAAACGATTCACCAACTAGAATTAACAACGGATATCTTTGGATCATTCCCAGAAGATTTTTCTAAAATTCTTGTTTACAGTAGGTACTAACTAATAATACAAGTTTAGATTAAATTAAATGTAAGCCAAAAATACACGAGAGAGTGTAAAACTAAACTACGTAAAATTCAAGCAATCAATAAATTATTTTTTAAAATTACATTATATTGGAAATCAAAGTCCAGAATTTAGCGTAACACATAATCTAAGCTTTAAAAGAAACATCGGTTTTCAATTACACAGAAAGTAACAGATTTATCATGTAGGGAGGGAACTGGGAAAGGGGATGTAGGTGGAATATGTACTAAAATAACCGAACATTTCAATACTCAATTGTTCATTTTCCTCCAACAATAAAAATACAAAGAATTTCATTTAATGTCTCCACACGGATTTCATTTTAAATTGCTATTACAGAAGTGTTTACTTTTAAAATGTATTGAGACTGTATCGAGACGATATTGTTCGACGTCATACATGCAATATGTTTCCAATCAACATGTCGAAAACTGTTTTCCTCCCATCATATTTCGAGACTCTCAGAGAGGTTCTACTCAAAAGTATCTAATTTCCCAACTCTGAACATTTTTCATCTAGGCAAAACTTTCGACTTTCTACAAATAGGAATACGCTCAAGACTTCTCAAAGACAAATTTCGCCCACATGAAACCAATCCCACAACTCCAACATTCCTACGCCAATTTGTATATAATAAAAGACTTCTAAATAACTAACAAGTGAATCCAATTCCACACTGATAGATGCATGAAGAGGATCCCAGAGGGGACACCCTCCATATTTGTAATAATTTGAACATACCGTATGTACTGTGATAAGCCAAGAATCCCGGATTTAATTTGAATGGGAAAATCGGCATCAAGCGTTAGTAACACGATGGAATTGTATGCAGGCTCGGGAATCAAAGAATATACGTTGTTAGGGTAACCAATAAACAAAGTGTATGCTTGGTATCATAGCGTTGTTTATTTGGGGAGACACGGCCCCGCAGACATTACATGCGAAAGGTATGGGGAGGGCATTGAAAGCTTTGATTTTGTAATAAGGCGCAAAGCATCACTATCTCGAAAGCAAATGAAGGGAACACACATAAGCAATCGGTGCGATGTGAATAGTTTTTCAACATAGACTGGGTATTAGTTAAATGATACTTAAGTGAGTAAATTGTGATTAATTTTGATATCTTGGCATGGTGTAGAGTAAGAAGCCGAAGTAATTATTCACATTGAATTATAATGAAAAATTTAGTGATAGTAATTTGAGACTTGTATTCAAATAGACTTCAGGTTTTGAAGAGAATTGTATTAGGATAGCTCCGTAGATGGGAGGAATTTTCAATAAGTTAGCTGAAGATAGTCGCGAGTAGGTTTTTCATCCCAAGCACAACTAGGGCAAGTCGCGACCGCGTTTGGTTTAATGGAAATTATCAAATCTTATAAAGTAGTAAAATCCAAATAGTTGAGCATCTTCCGGAAACATTTTAAATTTATTCTAGTGATCGGCAAGAACGCGATAATAAGGATATCGAGGACCTTCCACGGACAACGCCGAGCCGGAAGACATCCGAGAATACATCTGACAAGTCGTCGCAGAAAGCTCACGAACTTTATTCAAAGCCGTACGGCACCTTAATATTTGTACAGAAAAAAAACTTCATCATTTCATTAATGAGCTCATTAGAATTCGTATAAATGTTAGAATAAATGTTAAAATTTCAATTTTTTGAGAAATAAAAAGGCTAATAATTTATAGTAGTTGCCATCAATTCAATAATTGGTTTTAATCAATAGAACTTCCAGGAATCTTGATTGTGTATAGAATTACACGTCCACATGCACCAAGTAAGGAGTAAAATGTTGTACGTCGAAACCCATTATTAAAATTGAAAGTGAAATTAATAAAATAATATTTAACTTTCAGACAGTTTAGGAGCATAGCAGTGCAACGAAATAAATAAAAATACTGATAATAGCAGAGGAAGTAATCCTCTTCATAATATTTTATAAATGTTTGTAGATATTAGCAAGATTTAGTAATATTAATTATCAGTAAAGAGACGGGGTAGTTCTCCAATGGCTAGCCCAATGCGAGGCTTGAGACGGTGCATTTCACAGTATTGTGTGTGAAATTCTCTGTAACTGTTCTGTTAAGTGGTTAATCCACAGCACCAGAAAAATAACAATAAAAAAACTCATCGCAAATGTTCTAGCAGACTCTGTCCGAGCAGACATGTCAAGAAATAACCCACTGGAGGAGACACGAGGCAGCAGCGAGAAGCGCCTGAGGCGGAGAGAAACTTCGTATGTGGGATTGCATGGGGGACCCTGGTCGATCCACAGCGCACGCTGGTCAACACAAGTTGAGGTGGAGTGCTCATGACCCTGTCGCATTTACCACCACAACATCGTTCACCTTACCCCCACCTTGTTCTCCTCTCACCGTTTCCTCATCCACTAATTCACCCTCTTCCTCACTCTCTCACTAATTCATTTACTTCAATGGTGCTAAGAGTGTCGCCACCAGTGAGATTTTCTCTGAAATCTCTCGTGTTCTCTAGTGACTTCTCCACACGAGAAAAGTAAAGACAAGGTCTTGAAATTACACACGAGAGACGATTTGTTGGGGGTTAGATAAATAAAGAAATGTACGTTTGTCGTTATGTTTATTTACATTTTTGAAATTTTTTTTCTCATCCTCTTTTGGGTCGTAGTTTCACCAAGTTAGTAAAATACAGGACCCGGGAGCCGAATACGTGTACTATTTTTCAAATTTCATTACTAAATATTTGAATAATGTGCTTCTTTTTTAGAAAATTTATTATCAAAAACACTTGTTTACATTCGCAAAAAACTGTACAAAATATACGGGGCGAGGTGGCTCAAGGCATCAACTGACTACAGTGCCTCTGACCGGGATGTCTTAGGTTCGAGTTCCGATTGGTAGTAGGATTTTCGACACTACCTAACTAACGGACCACGGACCCCGCGCGATCTTACTTTTCCATCCCTTGTCCTAACCACACCCCTCACTTACCCACAATTCATTAACATGCACTAATCTACCATATATGCCGGGAGGCCGGTCGTGAGCTTAGAGCTTGTCCCGGAAGCGGCGGTCCCCGGTGATACCTGGTTTATGGAAACCCTGGTAGCCGACCATAGTAGGCGTGGCATCTCGCCATCCAACGGGGGAAGATCATTGCCACCTTCAGAGGAAAACAGGCACTACACTTACGCGACTAATGACCTTAGCAGATGACGCGGCCGGATTCATTAACAACTAAACAAGCAACCTATACGAAATACAAAATTTATTCTGCAACAGTTTGTCTTAAATTTTTAACGAAATTCCTAATTGACTTGCATCTAATAAAAAACTCTCTCATCCTGCCATATGAGATCATATTAAAATTATAATAAAGACTGCGATTGCATCTTAACTCAATACTATTGGCAGTAATGCACTCTGAATATTATATACATTTGTTGACTTCGGCAGTGAAGTAGAAAAAATAAAAATAAAAGTTTTAGTTTTGAGTAGTAATGTTGTGACATCCTATAAACTTCCTACCAACTTGGAGCAGAATATTGGTCACCCATGCCTTTATAATTCCGGCAATGAGGAGTAAGGAGTAGCGACTAGAGCATTGCATCTTCGCGATATTACTCGCTCGTACTCGTTCAAACATCCAGTACCCGAGTACACAATATTCGAATCCCGCATACCCGAGTGACCGTTGACATGGCTGGAGGCCGTTCTCGTAACGCTTTGAGACATCGATGATAAAACTTCCATCGGACGCGTTTCATTTTGAGCGATAGAGGTTATTGTGCAAAGTGCACCTAGAGAACATATTACAACAATATACAAATGTAGTTTACATACTATATTTTTTTCGAAACCAATACTAAAGTTAAAAACTGAACACCTGTATCTTCGAACGTATCAAACGAACACTGGGGTCACAAATAGATGTTGGTAGTAGAAAGATACAATGGTGGCGTGGTGTATAATTGAATTTTCCAAGAAAGATACCAAAGTTATGTCTGGGAAACGGATCGTTAAATGCAAACGGCTATTTTATTTATTTCGATATTATTAAACTGTATCTTCACGTAGGGGTAATACGAAGAAGGTTCATTGAATTTTAAGAATTTTTGAATATTTTAATATCTGGGTAATATTTATTAATATTTTAATCCTGGTATTCGTAAGACCTTCGAAAATTATCCATAAACATGACAATGACATACTTCTAAATAGTACTTAATCTACGAAAATAAAATATGGTGTAACATTACTTTTAATTCTAGAAATCTTATTTCGAAAATGTTAATAATATAATACAAAAATAATAACTATTATACAAAATAGCAATAAACAATAATAATATAATACAAAACAAAAACATGTGTTAAATTCACTCTGTAAAAGTTTTACCATTCTTCAGAACAACTGTAGAAGGGAATTACAAAAGTTTGATATGCAAGACGCGACGCGTACGTGGGATGCAGTTTCGCAGATACACCGGAAACAAGATAACCTACAGGTCACTAATCGAAAGATGAGCGTCGCTTCACAAGGCGTGAGCCAAGAATGTACGAAAGGATGTACAAATTTTCCGCTTATCACTATTATGACAATGACCAATTCACATTTCGTGCCGGGCTACAGGACCAAAAGAGCCAAAAACTAAAATGTATAAAAATCAAAAGACTCTTGGTCTAAAAAATAATAGGAAGTAAATGCATGCCAATAACATTTTACAATATTTGATACTTAAGGATTCATACACACTTTGGCGTTGTGGATCAATAAAATATTACACAATGTCTAGGGTGTCAATGAGTTTCTCTTATGTCTCTTGTCTTGTCTAATGAAAATAATAATTAATAAAATTATAACATAAAATAATAACTAATGAAATAAATAACTAATAGGGTAAATAACTAATAGGGTAAATAACTAATAGGGTAAATAACTAATAGGGTAAATAACTAATAGAGTAAACAACTAATAGAGTAAACAACTAATAGAATAATGACTAATAATATAATAATGACTAATAAAATAATAACTAATAAAATCTGTTTCCAAAGTTCACTTCTCGCATCTTTCCTTTTGCTTGCTGGGAAGTTTCTTTTCTATCATATTTTTCTCTTTACTCTCTCATCACTGTACGCCAAGTAGCACTTCGGGCAGGTTTCGAATACAGCACACTCGACCGAGTATCGGACACTAGAACGAGTCACTGTTCGCCGCACCTCAGTGACATCCAGCGGTCAAAAGGAGAACTCTTTGGTGCAGCTAGCTTCCTCCAGTAAAATGCTCGAATTCAGGCACTAGTAGCGACTAGATTGTGAAGTGTGTACAGTGCGAGCGTCTTGAAGTCAGTGAAGTTTGTATTCGCTTACCCGATTGGCAGTGTTTTGGTTCCTTCCCTTTCGACTACGGACATTCACCACGCCTGTGCACCTAGTAATGACCCGGCTTTCTCCTCATGGCTTCTCTCCTGGACGACGGACGTGGATCCTGCGAGGATACGGTCTTTCCTATAGAATGTTGGCTGCCGCTAATCGCTCCTCCCAGCCTGAGCTCTAGTCGGCTGCACGTACTCGGCCTCCTTACCGTTTTTGCACGCTCCATTACGGCCTCGGCGGGCTTACTGTATCTTTCATTATGTTGTGTGTTCAATAAATGTTTTTTCCTGTCATCAGAGGGGCGTTCTTGCAAAAACAAACATATCCATCGGGAAAAAATCAGTTAGCATTGTAGTAATACAAGTGATTAGAGAGAGGAAAAATATGAAATATGGAACGTCAAAATATGTACATAAATATATAATGAAAACAGCAAGAATATGTAATAAATATGTTAAATCGGATATAATATGTAATATTAAAATACTCTAATTAGTAAAATATTCTAACACAGTTACATAATACGATATTACATTTATAGTAAATTTGTAAACAGATTTTAAAAATAATACAAAGGTTTTAAAAATCATTTGGAGTGCACAAGTTGATGAACACTTTGTGTCATACAAGTTTCTCATCTGTAGTAAAAGCTTCATCTATTGTTATTCAGGACCGTAGTTTAGCAGCCAGACCAAGGTGCATTTATGTAAAGTTATATGCACCTTGAACCAGACTAGCCGTCCGTCCGTTCACTCGTTCACTCGTTCGTTCGTTCGTTCGTTCGTTCGTTCGTTCGTTGGTCAGGGAATGGGCAGGCAGGGAAATGAACATTATGGATGAATAATAATAAAATATATACGTAATATGTACTACATAAAGAATTATCACAATTCTCTAAAAACAAATAAAATACCTTCATATCTTCGATTGTCAAAACATATTGCGGAGTTAGCTAATATTTCCTAAGTTTTGCCTCGTGTGGAATTTCTTATTTTGTATATTTTAACTGGCTATGTTAATAATTAACTGGTTAAATGATGGATTTTTAAGTTTTGAAAATGGAATGTTTGTGGAATGGCATTAAGTCAGTATTGAAATTCTTTCCTGTCTTCATCTTTTGACTGCTCTTGCTGAAGAAGGTTTGAACAGTTTTTTCACTTTTTTAGTATTTTTTTTGCACGAGTTGAACTGTTTTTACGTTGTAAGAAATATTTTTTGCACCTTTTCACGACACTGGCAAAAAATACATTTCCAATCCGCCGTGAAATCTTCTCCATTAATACACTCTTTTAGCAATACCTTTTTGAAACTTTCTGTTTTGGCATTGTAACAAGCATGCTTAACAGGAACAACAAAATTACTGATATGGCACGCACCAAACTTCAAAATCAATACGAATTTATCAAAGAAAACTCCGCCTATTTTCAGTAATTCTACCTTCTAAAAGCGAAAGATGCCGGGAGCGCTATTTTTGAAGACAGTTGTGTTCTTGGTATGGAACAGATAGCTCACGAATCATTGCAAATATCGGAAACACGAGAGCAATTTCCTGTTCTCTGGAGCGTCCTGACGGGCTTCAGCTAAGTAGATAAGGTAACCCGCACGGTGTCAAATTCTCATACGTCTCTAAGCGGTGTCCCTGCTCGACGCGTTACAGGCAAAAACACACAGAACATAGAGCTTCTCGATCGGAGGACGCCCTGGCAGATATTTAAGGCGCTTGTTACTTGTTTGTACTGAGAAAAAATTACCCTCAGTGACTTCTCAAAAAATGATTGTAGAAAACAAAACAAAGTGAACAAAAAATATTAAAAATGCGAACATTCGATATAGGCACTTATAGGCTCTTAACACTCGATTAGGCAATTATGTCTAAGAATTGGCATTTACAGGCATTATAAAATACTTGCAAAAGCCATTTCTGAGGTAAACATTGATAATGGGGTAAGTTGCCTAAAAATACTTTCAAAGAAATAAAATGGGCAAAAAGGGCATTCTTCGGACCCACAATCAGATGCATTTTTTGTTGTCGGATAATTGTCCAGCATTTTTAATGATTTAGATTTATAATTTAAAAATGAAGAAAATTCAAATTCAGTGGCAGAATGGGGCTTTTATTTTTGTTCCTAAGGGGTACATTCACAAGCACAATCAACAAAAAGAAACTATCCTCCTTATCGTCATCTGTATTTGAAGTATTTCCTTTTTTTATTGCATCTATTTTATGTACTTAAATACATGTATAAAATACATCTCAAAAAAGAAACTCTAAATTATAGTTATTCAAATACAAAATGTATTTAAATTACATATTTCGTATACAAGTATTTTTATACTGCCCAACCCTGAGTATTATAATATTACGTACCAATTTTACGATAAAGTACGAGTTTTTGTAGCGCCACTAGTTGTGCTCCCATCCACATTTCCATACATTAAATTAGTTTCTGATTGGATTCGTGCGCTGGGAGGTCCTCAAAGATCTCTTGCGCATTTACGACTCATCGTATGCAGCGCCTATCGCCGTCCCGAATGGCCTGCAGGCGTATGGGTTTTACGACCAGATAAGGAGGGACGCAAGCGCACTTGCGCGGCCCGCTCGCCCGGCATCGCCGCACAATGGCCCCGACTGGGAAAAAAGTCGACAAAAAATCTTGCCTTCCAGCCAAATGAAATTGGTAACCATACCTCTGAGGACATCGGATGCAGGAGATGTGTAGTTGCTTTTTTGACCGATTGATTAGTGATTCCGGGCGCGTCAATTGCTGTAATGCAGTGCAGGTTTTCCCACGGGAGGTGGCGATGATCTTCCCCCGGCAAATGGTGAGAGCCTGTGCCGACCATCCGTCGTCTAGCGGGGATTTCCCCATCCAGGTATCTCCCACCAGTCTCAGTCGGGGCAAACTCTAAGCTAGCGACCGCTTTCTCGACGTGTGTGGTAGAATAGTGCATGTTAGTGTGTGTGTAATTAAAATGTGAGGATAGGACAAGGAAGAGGGAGGGAAGATCGTGCGCAGTCCGGGGCCCGTTTGTTACGGTACTGCTCCGGCATTCGCTTGGTGTTGATCGCAGAAACCATGGAAAACTACCGAACAGAGCCGTCAGCCGCTAGAAATTTCCTCTAGACAGTGACTGAATTCGACCTAGCTATGAGGCTAGCGTCAAAAATCCTGCCACTGTCGAGACTCGAACCCAAAGACCTCCCGGTCACAGGCACTGCAGATATATCAGTTGATGTCCTGAACCACCTAAGCCGATCTAGTTACGACTTCATCTCTGAAGCTTCATAGACAAGAAGCTCTCGGGTTCGAGTCTCAATTGTGGCGACTGCCGGTACCAGCTGGCTAGACAGGTCTGACGATGAAACTACCGACATTTGGATGAGAATTCCAAAGACTACAGACACAGACCAAGACCTCAGGTGGCTCTGGTCTGTTGTTTACAATAATAACAGTCAAGGCAGTGGTTGTCTATATCGTGTTGAGAAACGCTGTGCGAATATTGCCTATTTTGTCCGTTTCTTGCATCTTCGAAACCAGTGGGCGCTGCAGCGAAAGGCGCTGCCAGAGAAAGCCCGTCGCGTCGCAACGAAGAAAGCGCCCTGGGCGGCTCCGCTTGGCGAACGACATGGGCGCGCTTCTCACCCACGCGCGAGGCGGCGGCCTCCACTTGGCAACGCGGTCGCTGCTGGACCGCCCACACTGACCGTGCCCACTGAACCCCCAGTTTCTCCTTCTCTTCTTCTTATTCTTTTTCTGTGTTTGTGTTCTTATAAGAGGAACAAATAGGGAAACCACACATAAAATCATTTAAACCCTATTTACACTAATCGCCATCATCTACCTCATTTAAAACCGCCGAAAACTATGCTCGACTGGGATGAAGTCATCCTGGGCAATGTGACGAAAATAGCTGGCAGCGCTCCCCGTTGGGAAATGGGGGAAATGGGGGAAATGTAGGAGAACAGATGGAGAACATTTGGGAGAACATACGTGAACCCACAATTATCATGTGAAGAAATATGTAGGAATCAAATGGGGAGTATGGAGGTATTCGCAAGGATACATGCCAGAAACATGTAGTAACGATCAGAGACAAATATGGTGGACATGCGAGACAACAAGTGGTGAACGTGCGAGACAATATGTGGTGAACGTGCGAGACAACATGTGGTGAACATGCGAGAGAACAGGCGGTGAACATGCGAGAGAACATGTGGTGAACATGCGAGAGAACATGTGGTGAACATGCGAGAGAACATGTGGTGAACATGCGAGAGAACATGTGGTGAACATGCGAGAGAACATGTGGTGAACATGCGAGAGAACATATGGTGAACATGCGAGACAACATGTGGTGAAAATGCGAGACAACATACAGTGAAAATGTGAGATAACATGTGGTGAACATGCGAGAGAACATGTATGGAACATGTGAGATTATGTATTAAATATGCAAGACAACATGTAATGAACATGCGAGAGAAATTGCTGTGTTCATGCGTGGAACATGTGGGGAACTGCGGTGAATATGCGAGGGACCATGCGGACAACACGGCATTATATTGGAGAGCATGAAGGGAAATGTGGAAAGGGCAGGTTGGAGCGAAGAAAAAGTGAACATTTTCTGATCACCCCTCCTCTGCAAAAGGATTTTCAAAAACAGGTACAAATCAAGAATTAATGTACAATTTAACGCGTCAAATTGTTAACAGGCCCATCATGATGGGTGTACAATGCGTTAATGCAAAGTTCAGATTCTGGTTCAAAGTTGGGATCCAGTATAGGGCTATTTTCACTTCAAAAACAATGATTTACATGCTGAATGTCCTCATGGATTCAACTAGTAAAAATTACAACATTCGAGAAATTAATGTCGCAGTTATTAAAAACTACGTATACAGCAAAATAAATGCGAGAGTTTCGGCATCTCTATGTAAATGAAGTATCAGAATGTTTTTTGTATAACACTTACTGTATTTTTCTGTTTAATTTAAAAGTCACAAAAAATAGTTACGAAAACGAACGTAAAAGAAAATGTCACATTATTATGATGAAGGACATAAAGGACGTAGTTTATTGAAATGAAATGGCAAGGGTAAACTGGTAAACTTTGTGATCGAGAGGAAAACGATATTTTTCTTTTTTCGCATAGCTACATAGCCTTATATGAATAAACGATTCACCAGACGGTAGCTTTTCATTTACATATTTATTATTTGTTTGATCCTCCACTGAATAACCTTTTCGATGTACGCGTTTGGAGTTAATAACATTTGAACAATAAAAAATATTAATATGAATACTTGATATAAAAATAACTATTAATAAAAGAAAACAGAAAGTTCTATACATTTTCAAGACCGAAGACCAAAAATTTTGGAAAACTGGAAAAGTGGTTTATCACTTGAGGCGGAGTGTAGCAGCGGAGGACAGCTAAAAGCGAATCCGGAAACTTTATACTTTTTGGTCGATGTGCACATTAATATATTTTGTACAATCACCTCTATCCAAGTAGTATATTAATGGCAAATTTCAAATCCGTGTTTTAAAGTACATTATTGTGGAAGCTGTTGTCTAGTATTGCCGCTTGTTTTGTATTTCAAGTTGGGCTTGAAATAGTTCACATACTACAATGTGTTGATTATATGAAAGCCACATTAAATATTTAGGGGGGACGTTACGGGGACATATATAAAAGAAAAATGAAATTATTAGGTTAAATAACGAAATGCGTTTTTAATGTGTTACAAACTCATAATAAGCTTTTACTGCAATATTAAGTATTGATTTAAAATGAAACTAATTTATTTTGCATTGTCTTCAAAATCTTTTTTTCTAGGTATAATGCTAGTTTTTCTCTTGCTGGGATTAGACCCTGAACAGTGTATATTGTACGGCAATAATAATGCATATTGTTAGGCAATAATGATTTTTCGGATTCAGCTGATAATCTTACATGACAAAATTAATCGAGAGTGACTCCTAGAATATTTTCACAGAAACGTTCAGCATGCCAAATTTAGAACACAACTCACTTTTGTGAAACAAAAGTACAAATTTGTTCAAGATATATTAGAAGATAGTATGTATGCGATTTAGTAACATAAAATCAAAATTTTGAAAACATTTCAAATTACGGAGAGAGTGTACAAATGTACGAAACTCAAGAAAAAAACTAATTGAAAGCGATAACAAATAATTTTATTAACTATCGACAAGTTTGCTGTTAAATGCTTGGCAAATTACAAATTGGAAGGTAATTGAATTAAGTCAGTCAGATGCTACCATCTAACGAAGTGTAGGTACACAGCCTTGACGTTCGTTGAATGGCGAGATAACCCCACTCTCTTTCTCATAAAACGTCTTGCAGCAGCCTTTATGCACTGCAGTGACCATCTGCACCGCTCCTTACGCGTCAGCAGCGGCGGCGGTGGCGGCAGCGGTAGCGGGGGTGGTGGCGTCAATGGCGGCGGTGGCGGCGGTGGCGGCGGCGGTGGCGGCGGTGGCGGCGGTGGCGGCGGTGGCGGCGGTGGCGGCGGTGGCGGCGGCGGTGGGTCGGGGATGGCGTCGGCGGTGGCGGTGGGGGTGATGGCGGCGGCGGCGATGGTGGTGGCTATGGCGGTGGCGGTGGAGGGAAGCGACGGGCAGGGGAAGCGATCAGCAGTCGGCAGGAAGTGCGTGAAGGATGGCGGGTGGTGTGTGGTATGTGTTGTGTGGTGGGTAGCGCCGGTTTATATAGCGAGCTGAAGGTAGTTGGCACTGCAGCGGAGTCGAGTTAGCCGGGAGATACCAAGTACTATTTGAGCAACCAGTGCTTTAAAGTAACAATTTGATTTAATTATCATCATTATTGACAAATATGATAGATGCGACGGTTAGATGAACGTGCAACATTGATCTGTAAATCAATTTCCAAAATTATGTGAAAACTTTAAACGCTCTCTTTCTGGTATTTTTAGCGCCAGTATTTTATCCCCTCTGTAGTACTATCTCTTTATTTGATGCCATGCAATCCTGGAACCACGTTGACGCATCCCATGTTGCTTAATAAAAGATCGAAGTATCGATAATTGACGTGGTTTTATATCGATGTAGCCATACCATATTTCGAAGCGGCAATTTTTCATGTAACAAGCAAATTTTCATGAAGGGACATTTTCGCTCTGATGAAGCCTGAATTTAAGTCCGATTTCAGCTACGCGCGCACTGGGTCGGTATGGGATGGACAGGATTTTTTAAAAGTTGATTATATTGATTTCCGTAAGGGTGCGCGCACTATGACGTCACGGTCGGGACGTGATGGGACGATCCGTGCCTTCCGCCGTTTGCAAAAAGTGTTCTGGATACCCCGAGTAGTACATGATATTAAGTTTTATTCAATGAATTACTTTGTTAGAAAATGTAATTTAGTTTATTAGCTAAACTATCTGATTCAAGGAGTAAAATTTGCCCAATTTAAAATACTTGATATGTATACGAAGCTGTACAATATTTGTGAAACTCGGAACATTTGTGGTCGGCGAATAATTTATGTCATATTTTGAAATAATACATTAGTTTATTAATCAATGTAAATTATATGTATGTGTCTGGTTTGTGTAAATTATTGTGCCTTATCTGAGACTATTATTTTCTTAAATTGAAAAAAAGGAATTATGATTCCGTTCTTAAATACAAGTTAATCGTGTACAATTACAATATTTTCAAAAATATGTATTTATATAGTATTGTGGCCTGGCCACAAACTTACACGGCACCCACACATCTTCGACGGTGACGGAGTGATTAATAACATTGTCGGTGGCGGCCATAATTTCGACGGAGGGGCGGCGCGCATTTCTATTCAGGGCCGCATTTATACAGCGGAGCGGCGAAAAGCTCAATCCGACGACACGGGCGAAAGCACTAGTTCTATGAGTCTGGTAGCGTAGGCGAACGCGTAAGTTCTCTACGAATTTGGTAGTGAAAGTGAATAATTGAGTGGTGTGAGCGTGGAGGATTAGTTGGTATAGGAATGTGATTGCAATACGAACATATTGGTAATCCGCTGCAAGCTCGTTAGAAAGAAAGCGGTCAGAGCGAAGTAAGAACAGTAAACGTGAGTGCTCATTTCGTGCAGAGGACAGTTTTGTGAAATCCAGTGGAGACTGCCGTTCCGAAGTGCAGCTGCGACGCCCAGTGTAGTAACTCCGATTTTGCGACGCGCCAGAGACTTGGAGCGCGGGCATACACGTTCGTGGCGAGGACGAGAGAAGAGGGGAGCCGGGAGCGGATGAAGCGTACGAGAGAAGGGCCTGGTTTGACCGATCGCGTGACGGACGGGCGAAGCGAACGAGAGAAGGGCCTGGTTTGACCGATCGCGTGACGGACGGGCGAAGCGAACGAGAGAAGGGCCTGGTTTGACCGAACGCGTGACGGACAGGTGAAGCGTACGAGAGAAGCTGGAGTGACGTCGCTGCGACACCGGGCAGCGGGAGTGCCAAGGTCGCCTTCGAGCGAACTGGAGAGCGCCGTAAAGGTAACCGAACTTGCGACTTTTCGTGCGAAGATTGGTGCGGACCAGAAAGTGGATAACGTTTGCGTGGTAGTTCATGTGAGAAACTCCCTAAATTCAGTATAGAAAGACTGTCACAAACAAATTCGTGGAGGTTTAAATTCTGCTAAAAGTATATTTTGCCAAAGGCCAAAACCTTGTACAATTTTACGGCAATGTTATGTAAGGCTTCATTCTGTGTTATTGGGGAAAGATTAAGTTGTTCCACGCACATTACACTTTGTTAAGACAAGGAGCGACGGAGCGTTACAATATATATATCATATATATGTATTTATATAGTATTGTTTTTCAAAATAATTTCGATTCAAATTTATTTTGAGTCATACAGTACTGAAATAACTTTTCATCTTCGACCATGTTGTGATATAAAATGTGAAATTCTCCGTTTGTCATTCTCGTTCTGTTTAGAAGAAGAGAAGAGAATCTGGACTTTCTTTGACACCTTGCCCCATTTCCTTCTTACACTTGTAAAAAGAAACACATGCCATTACTCATTTACATTATGAAGCCGGCCCGCACAACACAAGACAAGGAGCGAGGAGCCAAACTGATTCTAAATCTGTTCGAAGCGTCCGTTTCGCCCCGTCCATCCGTGCCGTCTCGGGCTAACGCGCACGACCCACACAAAAATTGTCGTTCGCCCATGCCGTCCTGGGCTAGTGCGAGCAACTCGCACAGAAACTGCCTGTCCTGTCCCGTCCGCCCGTGCTGTCCCGGGCTAATGCGCGCGACCTACACAAAAACTGCCGTCCGTCCGGTCCCGTCCGCCCGTGCCGTGCTGGGCTAGTGCGCGCAACTCGCACAGAAACTGCCGCTCGTCCTGTTCCGTCCGCCCGTGCTGTCCCGGGCTAATGCGCGCGACCTACACAAAAACTGCCGTCCGTCCGGTCCCGTCCATTCGTGTCGTACCAACCCAGTGTTCGCGAAGCTTTACTAACACTAATACGTAGGATACCCTTGTTCACCTCTCGGGGGGTGAAGTTCTAGCGAACAGGGAGTGAGGAATCCTTGCAGGTGAACGGAACCTTGGGAAGTGGAACAGGCGCAGGACGTTGGGAGTTGTGAATATCTGTCACGGGTGGAGCGTCTCAGGGTTGTGATTTCACCAGAACTCCCGCAGTCTGTCTGCTCCGGGCAGCCGGCAGTCGGAATGCATCTTCCCAGGAGACTGGCAAGTTTACGTGTGGATGGAAAGTCCAAGATTTCGAAATACTGTAAGTCTCCGAGTCTCGTTGCAGCCTGGTGGCGCCGGAGTTTGAGACACGAGCCAAGTGCGTATTACACACTTGGGTTTGTGGATTCGAACTCTGGATAAAGCAGGGAGGTTTTCGCTACGTGTTTGTGGCAGGGAGGCTTTCTAACAGGCTCTAGAATGACATTATCCCTAAAAGGTTAAAAAAAATCAGATAGACAGGAGTACCAACTATAACAGTTTATTGAGCTTTCTTCTTTACTAAATGCCACAATCCAAATCGTACAATAAACAAAGCCGGGGTAGACCAACTAGCCAAAAGAGAAAAGACCAATTCCGTGGCCGTTCACAGCTTCGCCAGTACAAGTTCTGAGCCAAGTCACTAACAGTTGCAACAGAATAAATGAAGTTCCTATCGTAGTCGATGTAACAGAATCTGTATCAATGACTATAGCGCTCTCCATCACAGTTCAAATCTAATTTGCTTTACCAGGCGTCAGACCGCCCATTATATACGCGTCGCCGCTGCTGGCTCAGACTCGCTCCGATGGCTTGCTATTTGGTGGAGCGAATATTGCTTCGCTGAACGGAGAGCGCGCCCCCACTTGGAAGCACGCAGCAATCCCCGTTGAAGATTGATTGATTGATTTTTTCGTGTTTCTGGGCGCGTCAACGGCTTTGGTCATTGGTTCCGTTAGTGTGGTGTATGCTTTCCAAAGTACCAGTGACTTACTGCTACTTTGGAAGGTATGAGAAAGAAATTGAGTGGACAGAGATTGAACTCTTTCTCCGTCAAATGGCTTTAATTATCTGTTAAATGTGTACAAGGCGATCCGACTGTTATATCTTGGATTCAGAGAGGCATTCACTGCGCCTGTGCACGCATCGCCACCCCTAGATTTACCACTACCCCTAGGACTACCACTAGTCACTGTTGTCATCCTTCATCCTTTTCCAACAGCTGAAGTCATTATCACGCTCGCAATTCCCGAGTGCTCTCCGAGCTTGCGGGGACAACGCCGGGTCCAAAAGGTGCGTAATTTGACATATATTTTCGAAAAAGTTCCGAGATGCCTTTTTGCTTTCTCGCCCTTACTTTGTAAGAAGAGAATGTATTGTAATCATGCGCCGGAAATGGGGAATTTTCGAGAGAAAAACTGATATTGCCGGGTTCTGGTAAGGAAAACGTCGATAAATATTATTTCTACAAATAGTAAATTACATCTTCAAACATATTGTGAAGTCAGAAGTCATGTTTTGCGGGTCCATAAAACTGAAAAATAAATAGGTGGAAAATGTCCGTCTGTTCGTCTGTAGCTAGCGCCAAACACGTTCTGCTAATTTTCTCCAAATTTCTCAATCAATTTGAAGGAACTGGAGGTCCTCTGATTTTGAAACCGATATTTTGTTTTTCTGGGGTAGTTGACATGAAGTGATAACATTTTAAACATTTTCTCAAAAACGGCTCCAAATTTTTGAGAAACTGTCCTCGGATAGTGTATAGAACGCTGAAGAGAATGGTGCAGGTTTCATTTTCGATTAAATCTCTGATTTTTCGTAAAATTGCAAAAGTTCAAATATTTTTCGGCGTCTTCCTACAACTACATTATTAAAGGTACAGATTTTTCCAGAAATAAAACTGTTTTCTAAAGAGAGATCTTGAAGCAAACGTCATATTCAATTTTCCGAAAATATGAGTATTTTTGCATAATTTTGCGTGCAATAAAAGCAATTTTAATTTTCTTCAACACTTTTTCTCAAAAGAGACTCCATATTTTTCTCTAAATGTTTCCTCGTATGTGTCAAAGAACGGTAAAATATATGGTGCTAGTCCCATTTTCGGCAAAGTCCGTAATTTTGAAAGTTGCAAAAAGTTTACAAGTCAAAACTGCAAAATTTGAGATAAAGATGTTTGCTCTAGGCAAAGTCTGTTTTCAAAAATAAGATATTTAAAAAAGGTCACATACAATTTTGTGGAAAAAACGAGTAGTTTTCGTGTAATTTGTGTTAGAACTTAATCCAAATAATGAAAAATATTTTCTCAAAAATCGCCCTAAATTTGTTCTTAAAAATTTAGAAGAATGCGAGAAAGTATGTACTGTTGGAGAAACACTAGTTGATAGAAGTATAAGAGGAATAGCACGTAATTAATTTAGGTATGCACATGTGAACATGTGAATACAATGGAATTGCCACTGCTTTTGATGTAGTTTCCATGAATAAAGCTGTCAATGTACTAAAACTTCAAACACATGCCGCGCAACATTGCTCACGTATGGGAATTCTCGAAATTTTATCCCCGCATCACGTTCCAATAGGCTAAGTATTCCAGTGATTTAATGCGTCCCAGTATAGTTTCAGAGATCCATTTTTGTGGCCAAAATTAATAACTGCAAATTATGAAGAATGTATTATGTGTAAATATATCACACGCATTAAAAGAACAAAACCACGCATAATTCGTCAAAAAAGTACAGAGTATTTTTTACCAAAATACTAAATAAATTAATAAATACATGCCAACTTGACTCTTATTATTCGCTGTCTAAATGTACTGCATCCAATAATTTCCAGGAATTATACCACCATTCAAAATAATCCTTTCCATCTTTGTCATTTGTCAGCAGAGCTATTATATAAGAAGGAATTTTTAATTTGTTTTATCCTCTAATCCCTTTTTCTACAATAATAGAGCAGATAGAAATAACTGTATCTGAAGTTTACATTACTTTATTGAAAATGTTGCCCAAATTATTTTTCATGCCGTTTTGTCTTGCTCCATGCTATCGATCATTTGTACATTTTATTTCTTAATTTACTCCTCTACTCAAAAATAATCTACAGGCAATCCTGTCTTCAAATGACATCATTTGTCTGTAAACGAATCTTTAGAGTGCCAGGAATATCCAATTTTTGCTTATACATCGATAAGTTAAGAGTGCCTTCAAAACCATAACTACAAATAATTTTCTCATTGATAATGCTAACATTTTGCATAGAGTCCGTATCTGATGAAAAACCATATTTGTTTTATTATGCGTTCCAAAATATTTTGTAAAAAGAATGTTCCACAACTATGTCGTTTATAGTAACGGACTGAACTAGAATATATACATCTACATTTACATTTACAATTCGAAATCTTATTGAAGTCCGGATAGATACTGCATTGTGTGTATTTCAAATATATTGTTACTTTATTAAATTATTGTCTAAAGTAAATTCTTATTATAGTCACATATTAATCATTACTTAAATTGTTTTCTAAAATAACCTCCAGTGCTTCTTCAGGTGTTTACAAAACATTTTTTTCCTCTTGGAAAGCCAGTCTTCTCCCTTTTGTTGATCTGTTAATAGTCTAAATTCTTTTAAAACTTGCGTTTTATTGCGATATATTATGATGTGGAATCAATACTCTCCGCTTGGACAAATAGGCTTACTGGGTCGTTAATGTTCATAAAATGTATTTCGAATTATATATGATCTAATTCCGTATCTCTGATAATTGTAGAGTTGTATTTGTATAAAAAATGTCGTGATGGGTCGTTACCAACAGCAGGTGACAAATTAGACACTTCGACATATCTCGCTTTACATTTGGTAATTCTTGTGATTTACTTGTTTTCTGGCATTAGCATTCCTGTTTTCTGCACATTTAGATTGCATAAAGGATTAAGTACCTTCCTGAAAATCTTCCATTGTTGGAGACTACACAACCACTTTCATTGTTCGAGACTACACAAGGAAACAACTGTTATGGTTTGGACATGTGCAGAGGAAGCAGAGCAATTGACTTCCAAAGAAGCTTTTGGATTGGCAACTGCAAGAAAGAAGGAAAAGAGGCCGGCAGTGACCTGGTTGGAGAGACAACATAGAGAAGACAATGGCCAGATGGCAGATACCTCCTGGGACTTGGAATAATAGAGAAGAGTGGAAGAAGAAGTAAGACGCCGTACGATCCACCTGCTAAGAAGAAGAAGAAGAGACTACACAACCTGAGGATGTGCAGGGAGATTTGGACATAGTAATTACAGCTCAAATTGCGGAAAACGACTCAGTTCTCCGGAAGTGAAATGTGTTACGATCCTGATCATCTCAGCAAAAATTTGCTTCAAGCAGAGTTCTGGAACCGTTTACGGTGCGCTTGATAGAGCATATCAATAGGGAAGACACACAGAGTATCCAGTTGAACGTACAGGAATCTGGCAATTTTCAAATTCCTTGATCGATTTTTACTTCAAGAATATTGTTAGTGGTCTTGGCATCAAATGTCCTTCGCGGAACTGGTTCGGTATCTGAGGGCAGACCAGGAAAATGCGCAAACAAAGTGAAGAATTCGAGTAGAGATACTTATGAAGCATCTATGGACACCACGTACCGTCTTTGGCTGTACGTTGGAAAGACAATAGCGTTGTCACGGTTCTCTCAAATGAACACGATTCCACACCACTGGAAAATACCCAAAGATATTCGGCCGCTCGAAAAGAAGAACTTACAATTCCTCAACTCAATGCTGTGAAGCAATAGAGTGAAAAAAGGTTTTTCGCGCAGCATTACATAACATTCTTTCTACTGCGTAAGCGGTAGCGAAAAAGTAAAACTAAACGTTAAACACTGCACACTTTTCGTCTTCGGCTTGGCTCGTCGGCTCGCACTTCGGCGCGGAGATCGGATGGGGAAGTACCAACGAAAATATTCTGCATAGCGCGGCTGACCCTATGGTTTCAGCGCTCCTGGTGGACGCCCGCCGAATTAGGGGCCACCATGTTAATGCAGTCAAAACATGAGAGGTGCCTGTGGTTTCACGAAGAACTGTCGTGCTGAATCGACATGTTATTTGTATCAGATCTTATTTCTATATTGTTGTCTTTTCGTTTATCTGTATTTAAATTATATTAGTGGTTAGAATAATAATATTCAAAATGCCCTCAGTATATTTAACTGGAAAAATAGAAATCATCAAACCACAAATATATCATTTTTTAAGTTTGCCACCTTATTTGTGATCTGTTTGTTTGCTTTTTATTGCAATAACCTTACTTTCAGGCGTTATGCTAACTACAATAACATTTCAACAGCTTCCATTCTTACGACAATAATCGATGCAGGAAGCAACGTGTTTTTAAAGTTTCTAAATTCATTCTTCTTACACATTTGTTTATAAACAGTTGGTTTTTGGTCGAGAAATCCAGAGTAATTACGCAAGTTCCGCGCCCACCCGTCCTTAACCAGTGCCAAACGGAATACCAGAATACTCTATTTCTCCAGAAGGTGCTGCTTTGACTGCAAAAAACATGGCTTCAATTTGCTGCAAAGATGGAGGCGCTTCAGCCACTCTATGGAGTATATTCTAGCACGATGGGAAGTACCGACTTCACAGGCCTGCTTCGTTACAGGGAAGCCAACTACCAGCAAAATTAATGCAAAACAGTTAACTTTGAAGTGTTTACTTCACATAATGGTGCACAGAGTTCATTTATGGAAGTTGAGGTGGTTATCTTGCACAGAGAGTTCATTTATGAAATTGCATTTTGACCTTCAGAATTGGGTCTAAGAAACCATAATGCGGTCTGATCAATTTGTATTTTTATAATTGATGGAGACGCCCTATTTGAAACGTTTTGGTAATATATCCTTCAACCTTAATATTATGCCAAAACCCCATCATTCTATCTTGTTCCAGTTGCTTAAACATAACGATGCAGTCGCGGGAACGAGGAAATAAGTCACATACTATACTATTATTATTATTATTATTATTATTATTATTATTATTATTATTATTATTATTATTATTATTATTATTAATTATTATTTCAAATATATTTACCCACTAACGACTTCAATTAATAGCATGAAGCATGAGACGAAAGAACTTAACCTAACCCTCGATTTACTGCATATTAACTGCGTAAATTTAAGAAATAAAATGTAATATTTTAACATTTCGGAGGTATTTTTCCACTAATTTTCTTCAGTTTATACCACTTTGAAACATTTGTAAGAATTTAGGAAAGTTTATGAATGGTATTGCATAT
>BLKR01004372.1:0-40000 GCA_011170035.1 Teleogryllus occipitalis | reverse complement strand
TACGAAAAACCGCTGTTGAAACAGAAGCGTCTTACATTCAACTGAGTATTTCATGTATACTTCGTTTAAAACATGAAGTTCTTTCAACGTTACGAGCCGAACGGAGAGGACGACGGCACTGTCATTTAATCGGAAGCTTCAATACCAAACATGTAAGTCGTAACGAAGCTGGCGATTCGATGACAGTGTCTCCCTCTCCTGCCGACTCGGTATCTTGAATGGACTTCCTGTTTTAATTCTGAATATGACAGTGAATGCATCACTTGGAAGTTCTCGCTAGGATTTTCACAACACAGTGAGAGGATTATGACGATGATCCAAGAGGACTGACTTGTACCCTTGGCATCTGTTCGCGTACTGGCGAGGCAATTGATGAGCTCAGTGGATCTCGCACTAGGAGTTTTGATGTATCCCACACCCACTAACGCGCAGCTAAATTCCCCTCACTGATTAATTTCTTTCTCTCTGATGCAGCGGTAGTGGTGAAGAAATAATTATTATATAAATATATCAATCAAGACGGGGTTCCAAGACCAGGATCCTGGTGGGGTAGGCCAATGCCCATAGGCTATAGATGGCAGAGATACCCACCTGTAATGGGATACTCCGCCAAGGCTCCACACGTTCGTTATTCGGCTAACAGCGAGCAACCGCTCCCCGAATCCCGAGTAGTGTGGATGAGTTGCTTCGTATTTCCCAAGTGACGAACATTCGGGATTCGCCCCACCCACCGCGTGTCGGCCTTTTGGACACACCAAAGGAAGCGAACATTCGCCAAACACGTCAGCTGCTCGGGATTGGGTGAGCACTAGCTTGCTGCTGGGCGTATGTCGAATGTGTGGAGCCGTCTTGAAAAGAGCTTTGCGAAGAGCGGTCAAGAGCGTATGGTTAGTACGCCCAGTCTTTTTCCTCCTTGTGCTCTCTGAGGTAAAACTCGGGTAATAACTAATGAGTAGAGACAGGATTTTTATGTAATTACATATTTTTTGTCTTTCTACTCACCGTTCTCATATTTGTAATCTTGGCGAATTGGCTCCGTCCTAACACAATATTTATTTTTATCGTTACATATTTTTTTCATATTTAGTACTATATTTCATATTTTACATATCTTGGTATTTTCACGAAATATTTTTCATAATATTAATTTTCTTCAGTTTTATTACATATTTTTTATGAAAAGAAATATTTTTTAAAAAATCAGCATTTTTTCCTACATTATTACTGCATGCTATCTCCTCCAGGTACCCCATGTGAAGACGCGTGATGTTTCCACGTTCCCGCGCGTCTGCTTTAGTTATCTCAGTAGCGGGAAGTGCGCGACCGCGACTGAGGCCATTTTCACCTTCAGGTGTGAAAAGTATCACTGACGTGACACGGATCGTGACTTTTAACCTTAATTTTTGGAGAAACATTGGCGAATGGCAAGTATAACATTCAATGAGAGTGCTTCACATTGACGTGAAAACTACAGTCCTAAATAGCAATAGATTCAGCTCTTACTACGAACAGAAAAGTTTTATAGTGCAAAGTGTGCATCAACTTATCCTCTACAAATGATTTTAAGATTACAATACAGGAAATATGGTATTTGTTGCAGAAAATAACGAAAGAAAATATTGAGGAGGAATGGAATAATATTAAATAATGTATTACAAAAGATCCATTAGATACAATGAAAAAGAGATTCAAGAGAAGAGATTTGAAAATCTGGAACAAAGAAATTGAAACAATTATCAAATAAAAGAATTCCTACTTACGATTTCTGCAAAGTAAGTCTGAAGAAGTCAAAATAGAATACAATAGGACACGAAATCTAGCAAAACAGATATTCCGACAAGTCCAACAACAATCCTGGGAAAAATTTGTCTCCAACTTCGCACATGACATACTTGGAAGACAGTGGTCAGCGCACAAAACTTTTAAATTTTTTAATAAAGAAGAGAAAGAGGGAGCCTACATCCCAAACCAATATAAAAGGTAAAGAATGGAAAGGAAACTTCCAACATTTTTGGTTCGATGATAATGCTCACGAAGAAAAAACATCAGACAAGAAAATTGAAACCGATTTGTTAACAATAGATGAGCTGGAGGTAGCAATTGTAAAAATTAAATGTAGAAAAGTTTGCGGACAGTATGAAATAAATTTAGAGCAATTTACGCATGGTGATACATTTGCTAAGTTTCGACTCCTGCACCTTTTAAATATGTGCTGGTCAAAACAGCATCTACCATACGCTGGAAGCAAGGAATGGTTAGCCCTATCTAAAAGAAAGGAGACAAAAATAATTGATCAATGTGAATATTAGTTTGTTAAACACTAGCTAAAAAACATAAGCAAAAGAATAACAAAGAGAGTCCAAGCAATTGTCGGATATATACTTCTAGAAGAAAAAAATAATTTTAGGAAGGGAAGGTTCTGTATAAGGATTCACCCTCAAATTATTGAGAAAGACCGAGAAATGAACCTATAAAAATGCCTTTTATTCATGGTCTTAGAGAAAAGGCATTTGACAGTGCAGTAAGGCATATACTCTGGGCAAGCATGGAAAAGAAAGGAATGACCAGAAAACTAATAGAGGTAATAAAAAGCATGTATAAAGAAACTCTCATAAATGTGAATCTTCCGAATACAAAGAGAAGATAATATTTAAATAAATCAATGTGTTAGTCAAGGGTGCCCACTATAACATACATTGTTTGATATATACACACGGTGCCCACTATAACATTCATTGTTTGATATGTACACATACATATCGACGCACGTCTCTCAGAATGGAAGAATGATTTAGACAATGAAGGAATTTCAATGAGAAGTAATACTAAAACTAACACACTACTGTCTGCAGATGATATAGTTTTGGTTACTAATTGTGAAGATGACCTCCAGAAGTTAATATTTAAATTACAAAAGAGGGCAATAGAGTATACTTGCAAAATATCAATCAACAAAAATAAGGCTGTAGTTTTCAGAGGTAAACACTCCATACGAACAAAAATAGTAATAAACAACATCACTATCGAACAAGTATCCAACTTCCAATATTTAGGATGTGACATATTTTTTGTCGCACGTCAGTGTCATTAAGATATCTAAATTTCAGGCTGTAGTATGCGGCACTAACAAAAGAACAAGGGAAAGAAGTACGAAAAGAGACCAAACTCAAGTTTTATAAAACAATGGCCATACTCACTCTCCTGTATGGATGCGAAATATGGGGAAACAACATCTAGGGGAAAAGGAGAATTAACGCAGAAGAAATGCGGTTCCTGAGATAGGTGAAGAGCTGCACATTAATAGACCATATTAAAAAAGCGGGCATAAGAGAAGAATTGGGAATTACCAGCTTAAAAGAAATGATAAATAAATATAGGAAAAAACTGGATAAACCATTTACAAAGAATGAATAATGAGAGATTGCTCAAGCATGCCTATTACTATCTCCCGAAAGGAAGAAGAGAACTAGGAAGACCAAAACGAGATCGTTTTCTATAGGCAACTTTATTGGAACACTAGATCAGTATAATCCACGCTGCAGCAGCTGCTGATTAATCATAGCTGTTTCAAGCATTACAGCACTCCACTTCAAAATAAAAATATCACAAAATGTTTTCGGTAAGACACAGAACGTATGTATAAATCTAAACGTAATTTGAAATAAATAAGACATAACAAGTTTTCTTGAAAACAGAAGCTTCTGCTTCAAAATTAATCTTTTTCCTAGCTCATATTCCATCAAAACCCAATATTCCCACAAAATTCCTGTTCATAATCCTTCCTTTATGTATATAATGTGACGTCATGGGATCAGACAACCCCATAACGCCACCATCAGCTACGCGAAGAAGCCCGCGAGCAGAAAGAAGTCGAGTACGCGGCGGACCGATGGCTTGTAAACGCGCCATCTACCCATAGCTTTTCAAACTTTGACGCCCGAACTAGCGAATAATGTTTTTCCAGGAAGTCACGAAAAGAGGAAAATATTCACCCCTCCCAAAATTTCCCCAGGCGCGAGTACCATAAATTTCGCGGAGCGCCTCGGAGGAGCTCTCTATGCTTGTAGCAGCGACGGTAACTAGACTGAGTTCTGAAGGCGTTTGTAACTTGATAGCATAGGAGTTTATTTTAACTTGTTAGTTAAAAGTTAGCTTGAGTAAGTAAAAGTAAGCGTATCAACGAAAGTGATGTAATTGAGAAGTGGAGTGCACGAACATTCTTCGCATTAACATTCACAATATTTGAGAGAGAAAGTGAAGTGATTGACTTCGAAATAATTTCAAATTTGTAAAATTCGCGCAGAAGGACATTAACTAAATCCAGCATCTCATATTGCACGCTGAGACCACACACGCCCAAAGTGTGGTAGGTAGGCCGAGCATTTAAAGCATAACTTCAGCAACATTAATTATTCGAGGCTGGAAGCGCGAACAAACTTGTACGAGGCGCGGCAGAAGAAGAAGGACGACCCCAGGAACAGAGAAGCGTAGGCGAGAAAGATTTGGACTGGGACGAGAATCGTACGAGTCCGGAAAACGGGAGAAGGGTGTGGAAATTGGAGGTGTGGCGGAGTCCAGAGCTCGAGGTGGTATAGAAACTGGTAACATCGTGGGACAGCGAGCGAAGACGGGTTGCAACGCGGGGCTGCGAGCGGCAGAAAATCCACGTCACCTACAGGCGAGCGATGCGGAGCTGTTGAGGTAAAAGAACTGGCAACTTATGCGGCGATCAGTTGGGGAAAGCGAATAGCAGTAAATACAAGATAATTCGTGTTAAAAGTGGGTGAAAGGTCAGAATAGGTAGGAGAAGTATTCCGAACGATGTGAGTGGCAGTTTCAAGTTCATTTACGGCACGTGTTATTAAATTCATTCAAAGAGGCCATAACTTGTACAATTTTACTTCAATAATTCATGATTTTCATATGTTGTACAGTGATATTATCTGGAAAGGTCGTAGTTTATTGTATTGTGTTAAAAGTAATTGCTTTCTGTGATATGTAAAGGGGTCAAATTTAAGTAACGTGTATGTTACGTGTTATTTTTTTTCTCTCTTTAAAGTTCACAATGTTATAGTGAGTGTGAAGCCCAAGGCTAGCACCTGTGAACAGGATACCTTAGAAAAAGTGTAAAACTCACTTTAAAAGCCGTGCACGGAAAAACTAGAGAGTAGAAAGAGTAAAATAATGTGGTAGATAAAAATTCAGAAAGGGGAATGAGCAAATTGTGAATTGTAATTGGTGAAAGTGTGTTCAGGCAGTCGAGGTGACGCCGATTTTTTGTTTTGCCTTGTTTTCTATTTTTTTTCAGTGACCAACTATTTAAAGTGCATAATCCTATTATATAATTGTGCCACTGTAAGTTTTCATTGAATATATGCTCATTTTATTCGTGTTTTATCTGATTCATTGTGTCAAGGGTTCAGACCTTTCTCATCCTCCTTCCTGAGAATTTTAAGTTCGCTTCACGAGCATTCATACTATCACGCTCTCCCCACGTGCTGGAAGCTAGTAAGTTGTCGCGGCTGTGAACACTTTTTGAAGTGCGCGCCTAGAGGGCAGCGCTCGGCGGCAGCTAGAGGAGTCGGCAGAGGCAGCAGAGCCTGACAAACGCCGCCCAATCCCGAGCGACGAGCTGGCCGGAGAGCCAGCGGACGGAGTGCGGATCTTCAGCGCCGCCCGCTTTAAGAGCGGGCGCCGCCCGCCCGGAGAGAGAGCGCAAGAGTCGTGATTATTGGTGTGTTAGAGCTAGGAGATTTGTAACGGATAAAGTTGTAATTGGCCCGGCGAAGTTATTAGGAAATTCTTGTTGTTGCAACGGTTAGACCCTGCTCTGTATTGGTACATCTCCTGGCATTTTGGAATTTAACTTTGGCTATTGTAATACGGCAATTCTTTTGGATTTGAAATTGTACCGTGAGTTCTTTCTGTGTAATAAATCTGTGTTTGTCTAAAAACGTGTGTTATTCCAAACATAACATAAGTGGGCGTATTAGAATATATATATATATATATATATATATATATATATATATATATATATATATAATATTCCGTCTATAAATTACTCTGAAATTGCTTTATTAAGACACACTCATTGAAATAACAAACTTCAATCACAATTCCCCTCTGTATTTCTCGGACGCTCAAATGCATTTGTATAACTTGGGGATCAATCGCACTAGTAGTTCAAACCGTTTTGAGGAATACAAGAGCGCACTCACCGTAACACACTTTATGTAATAGTTAATAGCATTACGCACGCTCAAATACATGCAGCTGGTTAAATTTAGGAAAATTAAAGAAGAAACATTATAAATGCTGAACATTTTGTACTATAATTCATCAGAGAAGTAATGAAAAATTTTGAAGATACTTATTTAATTAAGGATACTGCGGTTTTTTGATATTGATGTTGATGATAATAGTGCTGTAATGAATACTGTACTCATTACTGAGCGCAGGGAGAGGTAACTTCGTCTTTATCCATCACCAACATTCCTCTGGCAGGTGGCCATAGAGGTGGTTTTTTATTGCCCTCCACTGGATGGGTCGATCACGAGCAAGGAAACGTGAAGAAGACTCATTGTAGTGAATACGATGATTGATCAGGTCAGATATACGTGTGTGTAAGAAGCTAACACCACAATCTTACAGTGAAAATTCCCAGGGATTGGAACCTGCGGCATTGATTTCTGGGAAATTGCACGGCGCTCAAAGTTACAATGCACTAAGACGAGTTTCTCGATAACTAATTTTGAACAATAAGTAATTTAGATTAAACTTATTCATTACAAATGGAAATTTGTAAGTGTGTGTTAATGATATTGACACTTAAGATTGAACTATGGAACAAACTCGTGAGAAGAAAGGCAATTGATATTTGTGAAGTCTTATTATTTGTAAGTTTTTCAAAGATCAGTTCCACTTGATTCAGATCTTCAGTAGCCTTGATGAAGAAATCTTCATTTACAGAACTAAATGAAATACAATGTCTTCTAAATTAATGCGCCAATTCATTTTTTGTAATATTAGTAGTGATATTACGAAGTCATGCATAAAATTGTATTGTTTTTATTCAATTCTAAATGGTCGATATATGCTTCTACTACATCTTTGTAACAATAATTATTTCGATTGAAAGCTCGGTTCTATCGTGTAAGACTGTTTTTATTTAAAATAGGGCGAGAGATTTATTTAAGGAGAACGAAGAGGATATACAAAGAAAAATTAGCAAACAAAGACACAAAAATATGTCCATATTGTTTACAAAGAGGAACGTTTTCATCACACTTTAAAATTTCGAGAATAAGTCGGAACGAAAAACAAGTTTCAAGTTGGACTTTTTCGCCAACTTCTTAGCAAGTTGATTGTGAAGGACTTTTGTAAAGTTCTTCAGGGAAGGGTGCCTCGAGAAGAAGTTGCAGAAAGCCTCTTTTCATTTACTTCATTCTTACAGAATATCTCATCTAATTATTCTCTCTTCTTATTTTCCAGCGGAAATGCAATGCAAGACGAGTGGAATAGCAATTGAATACGTAAGCGGAGTAAAAAGCTCTGAAATCAGCTTGGAAAGAAAGAAAACTAGCTTGGGATGAATGCCAATGCTCCATTATGTCACTTTCTTTTTACTAGTTGTCTGCTGACTCTTAAAAACAACTAACATTGATATAACTGCACGAACTTTCTAGCATTATTTCTTAGGGTTTCGTAATATTATAGTACTTGAACTTGTAAAAACGTTTCCAACCGAAAAACAATTTTCCCATGCTGGGATTTGATTTCAGGTACTTAAGTTAACCGCGCTATTCTTGTGCTGAATTCTGACTACACACATGCACTTTTGCAGCAATATTACTGAACTGTCTCCACATTGCATACACAGTGAGCTAAAAAGTAAAAAGAGGAACTCTTTGCAATGGAATATTTTGAACTGCATCTAAAACTTGAGAACAACGAAATCCCCGAGTAAAACGCCAGATCCATTGTTTTCCTGGTTGCTTTGCATTGGTTCTAAATCGATGCTGGACATGTGTTTCGGCAACAGGTTCTGCAGATATTCGTTGATTTCCTATGCTTTGTTTCTCTCCTTCCTGCAATTTGGCATTCTCTATACTTGCAAATCATGTTCAAAGCTATTGCTGCTGTGTTAATTCTACAGAAAAAATATGACTACGTTCGCAGATTCCAAACTCCGTGTTTCAGCAACATTAATTTACATCTTCAGGGGGAAAAAATTCTAGGTCTGTGGTTCAAAAGAGAATTGTTTGCTTTAGAACACTGTGCTGATTCAGATTTAATCATATCTAAACAGTTTAAAAAATAGTGTAGAGAAGAGAGTAAAAAAACAGGAACACGTGGTTCAATGAAGGTTTGCTCAGCTTCTTTTTGTATTGAACACGCCATTCTGACGATGCGCGCTTTCATGTTCCGCTGACAACAGAAACTTACCACCCTATGCATGTATTTTTAGTTTATTACGTGACAGATTTAATATCCGCCATTATGTACACATGAGAGGGTGAGACATTGAATATAAAATACTCATACATAAGTACACAAAGATTTTAAGTATCAATGAATCAGTTACGGCCATGTCTTCATCGCTATAGTTCTGAAATTTCAAAAACATTGACCGAATTTCAAAACCATTTTAGAGATAGTCGTACAAGTCACATATAGGAAAATTTGACATATCGTATATTTGATAGCAAATAACAGTAGCTGAGAGGTTAAAATATGGCTAACAACCGAGAGCAGTCGTTATTACATATCCTCCTCGCTCGCTCGCCCGCCCGCCTGTAATGCTCGTAATGTACGGCGCTGCGCGCGCTGCCCGTTCAGGCGAAAGGCCATTCTCTGGCGCTGCGCCAGCGCCGCGCGTGCAGCCGGGACCATAAATGCGCGGGGATACGCGCCGCCAGGCGCCGCCACCCGCGCGCACACGCAGGGCGGGCCAGTGCAACTCAACCGGGGCACAACGGGGAGGCGGAAAAGCCATTCATTCGGAGCGCACCGGGAAGAGGCGGCGACGTGTGGAAGATTGGCTATGTAGTCGGTGCGTAGAAAAGAGTGGGGTGGGGGAAGGGAGACTCAACCGGCGCACAGCAGGGAGGTGCGGAGAATAGCAAATCAGTCGGTGTATAGAAAGAAGGGGTGCAGTGGGGAAGGTTGATTCAACCGGTGCACAGCAAGGAGGTACGGGGAATAGGTATGTAGTCGGTGCGTTGAAAGAATGGGTGGGGCCAGTAAAAGTGACTCAACCGGTGCACAGCAGGGAGGTGCGGGGAATAGCAATTCAGTCGGTGCGTAGAAAGAGGGAGCGGGGCGGGGAGAAGTAACTCAACCAACGCACTGCAGGGAGGTGCGGAGAATAGCAAATCAGTCGGTGTATAGAAAGAAGGGGTGCAGTGGGGAAGGGTGATTCAACCGGTGCACAGCAAGGAGGTACGGGGAATAGGTATGTAGTCGGTGCGTTGAAAGAATGGGTGGGGCCAGTAAAAGTGACTCAACCGGTGCACAGCAGGGAGGTGCGGGGAATAGCAATTCAGTCGGTGCGTAGAAAGAGGGAGCGGGGCGGGGAGAAGTAACTCAACCAACGCACTGCAGGGAGGTGCGGAGAATAGCAAATCAGTCGGTGTATAGAAAGAAGGGGTGCAGTGGGGAAGGGTGATTCAGCCGGTGCACAGCAAGGAGGTACGGGGAATAGGTATGTAGTCGGTGCGTTGAAAGAATGGGTGGGGCCAGTAAAAGTGACTCAACCGGTGCACAGCAGGGAGGTGCGGGGAATAGCAATTCAGTCGGTGCGTAGAAAGAAGGAGCGGAGCGGGGAGAAGTAACTCAACCAACGCACTGCAGGGAGGTGCGGAGAATAGCAAATCAGTCGGTGTATAGAAAGAAGGGGTGCAGTGGGGAAGGGTGATTCAACCGGTGCACAGCAAGGAGGTACGGGGAATAGGTATGTAGTCGGTGCGTTGAAAGAATGGGTGGGGCCAGTAAAAGTGACTCAACCGGTGCACAGCAGGGAGGTGCGGGGAATAGCAATTCAGTCGGTGCGTAGAAAGAGGGAGCGGGGCGGGGAGAAGTAACTCAACCAACGCACTGCAGGGAGGTGCGGAGAATAGCAAATCAGTCGGTGTATAGAAAGAAGGGGTGCAGTGGGGAAGGGTGATTCAACCGGTGCACAGCAAGGAGGTACGGGGAATAGGTATGTAGTCGGTGCGTTGAAAGAATGGGTGGGGCCAGTAAAAGTGACTCAACCGGTGCACAGCAGGGAGGTGCGGGGAATAGCAATTCAGTCGGTGCGTAGAAAGAGGGAGCGGGGCGGGGAGAAGTAACTCAACCAACGCACTGCAGGGAGGTGCGGAGAATAGCAAATCAGTCGGTGTATAGAAAGAAGGGGTGCAGTGGGGAAGGATGATTCAACCGGTGCACAGCAAGGAGGTACGGGGAATAGATATGTAGTCGGTGCGTTGAAAGAATGGGTGGGGCCAGTAAAAGTGACTCAACCGGTGCACAGCAGGGAGGTGCGGGGAATAGCAATTCAGTCGGTGCGTAGAAAGAAGGAGCGGAGCGGGGAGAAGTAACTCAACCGGTACACTGCAGGGAAGGGCAAGGGATAGAAATGGATTCGATGCACAGTAGTAAATGGCGATGTGTGTAAGGATGACTCAAGCGGTGGAGAGGGGAGGTTGGGAATAGCAATGGTGTGCAGATGGAAGAGGAAGGGAGGGGAAGGGTGACTCAATCGGTACACAAAAGGGAGGGTGAGAAAAAGCAATAGATTCGGTGCGCAACGGGAAGAGGTGGGGTCGGGAACGGTGACTGAACAAGTGCACAGCAGGGAGTGGTGAGGAAAAACAAAGCATGCGACGAGCAGTGGAAAGGGATGGGGTGGGTGGGAGAATGGAGGATGCAAGAATGAGCGGGGAGGAACGTTGAGGAACGGCGGATCGATATAGGAAGGGATCGGGAGATGTCGGAAGATCAGGATTGAACGCAGAGGGTGGATCGGTAGGGCAAGGAACATTTGGTCATGGGGCGCCGAGGGATGCTATGGAACTAGGCAGTGCGTAACGTGGCAAGATAGCGTGTCAGAGCAGCGCAGGACAGGGCACAAAGGATAGAGACGAGATAGGATGGGATGGGATATGATGAATGGTGAGGCGGGGGGGGAGGGGAAGGAATGGATTGGGTTGATTGTGCGTGGTTGCGAGGTTATGTGCCGTGTGGACCGGGACGAGGTGAGGATGGAGGCAGGAATATTCCCACCCGCGAGGGGATGGTGGAGATGATGTGGGGTGGGGTAATGTGGGGCGCAATGGCCGGTACGATGTGGGACAGGGCGTGACGTGGCGGGACTGAACACGACTGAGGGATAGATTTTTCTCAGAAAGCAACAAAAATTACCCAAGGTAAAACAGTTATAAATATGAGAAGTGTTTGTAAATAGCTCACACCCTTATTTTTAAAGATTCAAATAAAAAATATTATTATCGAAAGATTCAAATTTTAATATTCCAAATCAACTAAATTATTTTATTCGTTTACATTTTGTCTACCATATCATACTAAATGCTATTTCGAGAATTGTAATCCCTTCCCAAGTTAAGTTTGAATTCTTGAATATCGAATGACTTTTTGAGTTTGAAAAACATGTTTTTAAAATAGTAATCATCAACAATTTAGGAAGTAAAACATAACTGAATAAAATATACATGTTCTACATTTGTATGGATTGTTCAGAATATAACAAATGCGATGTTTTTACTTCCCGATGAACTTGTTCTCTTTAAATAACGAAATGGATTTCCCTCACAGTGTTGCATTTACCACTCAAACATTTTCTTTCCCAAGAGCCATTAGGAATTCAGTCCGTACGCTAATGATTAGACTGCAGCGGTTCACAAATAAAACTGAATTTTCCTTTGCTTTCATTCACTACATACGGCAAAAGTCTGCACTTTTACGTGATATGGGGTCGTTAAATTCTCGGCGAACTCGTAGATGGATAAAAATTCCCTGCTCCGCTCTGCCAGTAGTTCCTGGGACGAGTGGAGAGCGTAATTGTTTGGAAGGGCTCACCACCAAGGTCGAAAGGAAGCCAAAACGCGTGCTGTCAAGGACGTCTGTGTGAAGAGAGACGCGTAAGTAGTTAAAGACAAACAGTAGTTGCCCTGCGATTGCCCTGCGATTGATAATTGAAAGCAAGCAACTTTGCATTAACCCTTCGTAGCGATGTAATACATTCTGCTCGGCAACAAGGCTGAATGCGCCTTAGAATATTGAAAAGAAATATAACACTCGCTACTACTTTTTCTCTCATTCCCGGACTGGTGCGGCCGTGTACATCGACTTAACAAATATCTTGTTTTTTATCAATAGTAGGACTGAAACAAACTGGTCCGTACTCTTTGAAGCACATTTTGGTCACGAAAATGATGGCAGAAGTGTTCTTTTCTTAGTGTCATGTGACGTTTTCTAAGTTATTTTCAAAGCAGAGCACACCATAGCACTGTCCGTCTATCCGTCCGTTCGTCTATCCCTCCGTCCGTCCGTCCGTCCGTCCGTCTATCCATCCGTTTATCCATCCTTCCGTCTGTGTATCCGTCCGTCCATCCGTCCGTCCGTCCGTCCGTCCGTCCGTCCGTCCATCCGTCCATCCGTTTACCCGTCTGTCTGTCCGTCCGTCCGTCTGCCCGTCCGTCTGTCCATTCGCCTGTCCGTCCATCTGTTTGCATGAAAAAACGGACGAGAAAGAACGTGCTGTTTTAGCCCCTCTAGTTTTACTTAAATAATAAAAAATCGTTTCACAAGGCTATGGCCAGGAAAGTCTCGATATGTCACGTATTCCCTTGTTTTCAAAAGAGAAGAGCAAATACGTAAGAATGACTACGAGACACAAGCAGAAAATGGCGTTCTGCAACAAAAGCATTTCATGGTGAAAAATCACGGGAGACTACGCTCAGTGAGGCGGATACATTGCACCAGAACGTATATATTTTTTACAAGTCCAATAACTATTTCGACCCGGCCGCGGAAACCATTGAAACCTCTACCAAGAAAATACTGTCTGCTCTACTAATATTTGCTCTGGCTGCAGCCACCCGACGAGCGCCGCAACGCTCACCCACTTGGGCTTTAATGCAATCAGCGCCACTGCGCGGCAAAAAATTGGGCGAGGGCCGCCGGAAAATGCCCTCTCCGTGGTGAGCAGACGATGCTCATTTTGTTCAGAATCATCAAGTACACGTGACGAATTTCTCACGCAAAACTCGGTTTCAATATGCATTTTTTTATTCCAAAATCGGTATGTGTACAGTATTCAAATGTTTTTTTTTTATAAAAAGATGTATAAGTTTTAAAAAAAATATGACAAAAAATTCAAAATAATAAACGGTTACTCCAGTTACAAAATGAAAAAAAGCGAAAAAAAAAGAAAAGCGATATTAAAAATCACAAAAATTCATTTCTCCCTATACATTTTTTACTACAAGACATTGAAGCCATAGGAGGTATCATCACTCTCGAAGGTCCATTATTGTTTTCCTGGAATACAGAGGGGATTTTTGAGACTTAATAAAGCTGGAAATATGGTCGCTAGACAACTGAATGAATACATACATAATACTGTGATAGTGTTACTTAGGAGCAACTCGAAATGCAATTTGTATTAATCTTTAAATTAAAGTTATTTTCTTATTTAGATGACATAACATTCTCTCGAGAGTTTTAAGATAGATAAGTCTGAGCCGATATTTAATGGCTAGGCATTTTGACGCAAGAACGATACCATCATAACAGACAAAAAATATCTTTGCATATGCGCGGCCGAGTAAAACATCCGGGAAATGCTTTCAAATTTTTCTAATCTTCTCTTACAAAAATATATATTCGGAATTCAAATTATAACATTGGAATTAAAATAAGATTATACTTAGAATTCCAGGCCATTTTCATAATTCTTTAGAATTCAGAGAACGGACATTGACTATGCATTGAAGAGGAAAATGCAGCCGGGAAATGTAGCGGAAGGGTGCCCCGCGGAAGAATTAGGAAGCACTCAAGAGGAAGAAGAGCTGGCACGAAGGGACTCCAGATACGTGCCGGTTTACCCAAATGTTTTCTCGACTTTTTAAAAATGTTTTAAGGTCGCTCTTCCCTAATTTCGTCATTTAGAGATCACTGTGATTTTTACTTTTTCGTATACATACGTATATAAGAGTAATATACGTAGTATAGAAAAAGTTATGTAATGCTGCGGAAAATCGATTTTGAGATTTCAACGGAAATACACGTTTTGGCGTCCCCTGATACCGAAAAAGTGTATTTTTCAAAACGTCCGTCTATCCGCCCGTCTGTTTGTTTGTGAACACTACTAGCGCCTAAACCATACGTACGATATTTTTCAAATTGAAGAAACACCTGTATATCTGACTCTAGTTGAAGCTTTGAAATTAAAAAAAATATTCTCTAAAATTTGGGGGTACTTTACATGAAGAGCCCCGGACATTTTCAAAATTGTCCCCAAAACAGCTCCATTTTTTTCTTTCAATGTCTTATGAAAAGACAGCGAATTACACTTATAAAGGTGACCTGGGTCCGATTTTCACAGTTAACTATGAATTTTCGAAAATTGTAAAAGTTTGATTTTTTCGGTGTTTTCCTGTAACTACAAAATTGAGACAGAGATTTTTCCTGCAAAGGAAATTTCTTGTCCATAAATAGTTCTCTTTCTAAAATGTCGATTTTTTTGGAAATTTTAGTGTTTTTGTGCAATAGTGCGTGCAATATTTGCAATTTTAAAAAACTACAAAAACCAAATTTTCTCAAAAAATGGCTTCAAATTTGTTCTTTAAATTTCTGGTAGTGTCATTGCCAAATGAACCCTATACGATGACAAACGGCATTTTGGTCTCTTCTTTTGTTTTTCAAAAATTACAAATTTTTTTATTTATCTCCCACGTTGGTAATATTAGAAGCAATTTCTTCACGTTGTTGTACTTATGTGTACATGTGCTTTGAATAACGTCATATAACGTTTCTCCGAAAAGTTTTCCATTAAAATTAGCTCAAAATTCCGCATTTTCAGAAACGCTCAAACGCCATTTTCTCATAAATGGCTCCAAATTTTTTTCTTGAAACATTTTCAATAGATAGTGCTACTTTTACTGTTTAATAAGACGTAAAGTTCATTTTGGTATATCCTTTTATTTTATTAAAAATTACACAAATGTAACTTTGTTAAATATCTCTCACGCCATTAATATGCAAATTTCCATCAATTTATATACACTATTGCATTTGTGAGTGAAAGTGCTTCAAATGAAGGTTTTCTCAATAGATTTCTCTGAAAAAGAGCTTCAAATTTCGCATTTCCAGTAATGCTTAATCGCCATTTTCTTAAAAACGGCTTGAACATTTCAATGAAAATTTCTATTTAGGATGAGGTTTTACTCTTATTTAATATTCTTGAAGTAATAGTTCGGTTCTACTATTAAGAAACCGAAAAGTTGAGAAAAAGTCAAAAAAATATACTTTGAGCGACGATAGATGGCAGCTGGTCAGAGAATGTAGAAAGACCTATAAACCTATCCACACCAACGAAATTAGAAAACTGTACAATCAGAAAATCTGTGTCATTCTGTAGCACCTCTAGTTTTAACTGTAGGGAGAACATGTAACGACAACAGTAACACACAAACATCCATGCTCGAGGCGAAATTCGACCCGTGACCCTTCGAGCCGAGGCAGCTCCTGTCCTTCAGCCTTTACGATCTCGGCTATCCACGTCGGTTTTCTAGCCTCTTGTTCAAATGAAGACCGATAGAATCCAGAAGTGCCGAGATTTAGTCCTAAGGGGTTTGCTCGTCTCTTGTTCAACTGATGACCAATGGAATCCAATAAATCTCGTAACGGAGTGTGAGGTTTAAAGATTCAGAGAAATTCACATAAAGATGCAGAGAATTGTTCATCTGTAGAATTTTTTTAAATTCAAACAACTTAAAAAAAATGCAATTTACAAGAGCAATAACAATGTCCGGCAAAATACCCTCTTATCTATCTCGGCCGAAGACCCCTGAACCTCGGAAGTCACGCTCCCCCAACTCCAGTGCGCGGCCGATCTTGAAAAAGAAATCATTGGCTCGCTAATAGGGTTCTACCAGTACCAGTATCAGTATCAGTACCAGTACCACCGCTACCGCCACCGCCACCACCACCACCGCCACCGCCACTACCTCTACCATTACCACTACCACCACTACTTCTATTAGTACGAGTATTAGTACGAGTATTAGTATTACTACTACTATCACTGCCTGTCAGACTGTGTGTGTGTATGTGTGTGTCGAACAGACCTGCCTGGCAGTCTGGGGTGACTGTCAGTGCCTGTCTGTATGTGTATATGTCAATCCGTTTGTATGCCTGTCTGTCTGACAGCATGCTCGTGTGTATGACAGTGCGTGTTGTTTTTCTGCCAGTCCATGTGTGTGTCTCACAGTCTGTCCGTGTGGCTGTCGGTCTAATAGCTCGTCTACCTGTAACGTTTACTAGCACCTAATAAGGGTCTTCACCAAAATTGAATGGAAAATGAACCTGTGCGCTTAACAATATGGCACATGTGCTATTACCATTATTCTGAAGGATTCAAAAATTGCAAAAGTTTAATTTTTCTTTAACATGTCCTACGTCTTTTAAGATTGAAGCTAGAGACTATATTGTACCAGCGCTCGGTACTTTGATTCACGCAGCGAGATACGCGAGCGCCTGAAAAGCACCCTTTCACCGCTACCGCTCCCGCCCCCACCCACGCTGTAGCCCTTTTGTCGCCGCTTGACCACCTTCCAGGAAAGGAACGCCCTTTCGCCCTCTTAGGCCGCTTATTCTGGAATTTATGCCTGGTGAAATTTATAAAGGATTCTGACGCGGTACTGGTGTATAACCGCTCGGAGCGGTCGTTACCGCGTACCTAGAGCTTAGAGCCAATTCAGAATCTAATTACAATGAACCTTTTTTCTTTCTTTTATGTAATTAATTACAATGAAATTCTTATTTTTGGGAAACCTGCACCTACCCTCATACATCCACAAATGATTTCAACGAACGGATGTCGAAATTAGATTGGGTGAAACAAGACTTCACTGGTACCATTCGTGTGGATAGAACGAACTGAACGCTACCTCGTCTGCGTAGGAGTACGAGAGACGGCTCTCGAGGGAAGCTAGATAGATGAACAGAAGCACTTAGATTCTAAAATTCAAATCGTAACTTCAACTGATCACTTCTGCTCTCCGGAGAGAAAGCGGATCTCGCCCCCGCTGCCGAGGGCCCGCCGATCACCGAGTGCAAAAGACTGGGGAATGTGGCTCAGGGCATCAACTGTAGGGCCTCTGACCGGTAGGTCCTATGAGTTCGAGTCCCGACAGTGATAGGATTTTCGACACTAGTTAGATATTCTGAGAATTCTGATTCGGTGTTGTTGACGTTCTTATGCGAAGAAATAAAAGAGGTCATCTTCGTGAACATAGTACGTAGACGATGATGACCTCTTATTTCTTCACACTAGTTAGATAGCTAGGACGAGTTCTGTCGCGGTCTGGACGAGAATTCTAGGTGCTCCGAACGGTAGTTTTCCGTAGTTTCTCCGATCAATACCAGGCGAATGTAGGAGCTTCTATTCCAAACGGGTTATGGACCGAGCGCGATTTTTCCTTCCCTTTTCTTGTCTCTCTCCAACCCTTACGGCCCCTGAGCCACCTCTCCCTGTGGGCTGCCCCTCTACCTGCACGCCGGGAGCCCTTCCACCCGCTTCACAGGGTACTGCACGAGGGTCAGGAGAACCACAGCAAATAATGGCATGACTGACTATGGATCGAGAGTAAATGCATAAGAGTGATAGGATTAGTTCCTCAATAAGCGAGCCGCAAATTGGCTGTGTATTTCAATGTTTCATTCACTCATCTAATTACATTAACATGAATCCATAGTGCGTAAATATTTTTGGTGTAGTACACATTTTTCCTTCCCGCATTCCGACGCGACGTCAGAAACCCAGTGCAAAAATAGTTAATAATCCTCCTTCATTTCTCAAAATATCTCGAAATCATTTCAAATGCACGTTTTTGAAAATATTCGTAGTTTTCGCATAATTTTGAGTTATATCGCAACAAACAGTATATGTTTTCCACACTTGACCTTCTTATTAAATATTGAAGATGAAGATATTTTTCTTTAAGTTATATATTTCTCAATAATAGATATTTAAGGCATATCCTCAATATTTATTAAAAAAATTAGCAGTGTTTAAGTAATTTTCAGTTGTGTAATGATTATTTTTGACGTTCAACAATACATTTTCCTATGAAATTACAATTTCTCGTGCCTGCTTCTTTAGTGCAGAGGTTATTTCGCCCACCTGCTACGGTGAAAGAATTCCACTTCGCCAGCATTACATACACTTGTATTTATCTACATGAATACGTCGCAAAACTGTGTCATAATAATTTACTACCAACATTTAATAGAAAATGCTCAGAGACACCTACTTAATTCATGTTAAAATTATTTGTGTTAACTATTAACTTTACTATGTGACCCGGCGAACTCTGTTCCGCCGTAACAGCCGGTCCCATCTTTTTCTCGCGTCGCACTCACTGTGAGAAACTGTACTATCCTTGTTGCACTGCGTACGTGCAAAAACGTGCGTTCTCACACAGGAACGCTGTCGAACGGGATAAACAGTATCCTATGTCCGTCTCCTGGCTCTAAGCTTCCTGCTCACCAATTTTCAGCCAAATCGGTACAGCCGTTCTGGAGTTATAAATAGTGTAACTAACACGACTTTCTTTTATATATATATATATAATATATATATATATATATATATATATATATATATATATATATACATGTGCAGTACAAGTTCTTTTCATACCAAGAGTTGTGTAAAAAAATTGCTCTAGCGTAACGCAGCACGTAAATAGTACATATATGGCGGCCTGCTTTTTTCCCTTGGAACCTTGCTATCGCGTGTCGTCGACATTAACAGTGACATATCAGTTTGATAAGTCAGTCGGTAAACATAGTAAGAGAGTAGGTGGAAAGACACAATCAATTTCCCGTCAAAATCGAAACTGTTTCATTGTTTTTGGATTTCACTACAGTTCCTCGGGAAGAAACAAAACCATAGTCACCTCTCACGTGGCCGGAGGCTGCGTAGGTTTCTTTCAATTTCTGCGAGAATAGGAAATTAGTATTACATATATTTTTAAAAGTCAGAATAAAAACAATAACTTGCCAGAATGGATAATCCATATCCCGTGTACTTATGTAAAAAACCTTTAATACATTTTGTTTAAAGCGTTTATTTCGAGCGTACCCGGACAAAATTAAAATGCAAATGTTAAGGTTGGTAGTACTAATAATTAAATCACAGACTTGAAGTCATGAATGTATTAAACGCATTACATAAAACCTGCCTTTTCAATGTCCCACGCGCGTTTCATGATTTGTTCTGGATTCACATGCAGAGCATTGTCCGCTAGAGGCATTGAAAGCAAACGGATGAACGAATGGCAGAGCAAACGGATGAACGAGTAGCAGAACAAACGGGCGCGTACGCACGAAGAGGCAGTGCGGGTGGCGCGTGAAGAGGCAGTGGAGCGAAAAGCACAGCAAGGAAAAAACAAAACAAAAACACAAAACAAAAAAACGGAATAATGAAACGTCCTCTGCCCGCAGCTGTATTGGACTCTGCCGCCGCTATCTGAACCCCCTATTGAGAGAACTCGTCTGCAACGGTGACGTAAGGCCGGGAGGCAAAACTTTGAGAATTGGCCGTATATTTTGCGAGGATGGTCGTGCTTACGAGAAAAGCGTCTCGTGTATCGATGACTACAATGCGGATGATCGTCTCCCAATGACCTGCAGGATACATTGAGGGAAACTTCTCCCCATTCTATGTTTCAACTTCAGTTTCTCACGCTGGGGATTAAATTATAATTATATTCAACAGAATGTTTATCAAGAACTGCTAGGGTTAAAACAATTGCAAAGTGAAACATGGTGAATGAATTTTCATCCAATTACTGTAAAACAAATAGAAATAACAGAAGAACTCCACTGTAAGAGAATACAACGGATAAGAACCTTCCTCTAAAATTCAACCGTTTCCCTTCTTGCAAGAACCCATTTGTCGCTTTAGCTGAAACCAATACTTTTCCAATTCTTTTATTTTTTAAAGTCATCCTACAACCTATTTCACAACGCCTCGTTTCCCTTTGTTTTTTCCCATCACTTCCCAAATCATTAGTTAAAATTTCTTCTATTTTACATTATATATTGTTACTTGGTCCAAATATTTTTTTAAATGTTACAAAAGATATACTTCATAACTTCCATAATATGTAGATTGAAATATAAGGAATGATTGCATTGATTTTCTACATCTTGAATCACAATCTACAAATTATGGAGATAATGTGCTACTCTTTCATCGTCTGAATGTTATTACCAAATAAAATATTTTCTAAGAGGTTGGACAGATATACACTATCTTTGAGATGATAATTATGAGGAAATTTATTGTGATTGACTATGGGTGTTATTCCGTAATGTAACATCAGTGAAATCAACTTGAGTTCTTTAGTAGCACCTCTAGGGTCAGGTACAAAGGAAATTTTTCACAATGTTCTTGAACTGTTTTACCAATTTGATTTCACTGATGTAACATCACGGAATAACAGTTTTCCCATGGTCAGTTACCGGATGATGTAACCAATCAAGTTACAAACCGTTGTGCTATTTGCCAGTGAATGATTGTTATAAAAACCTGTGAATACGCCTTTTATTGATAGCTACAGAAAATAATGTAATTGTTTTGATCATTTCTGCATTGAGCACAAAAACTAAACATAATGGCTTCTATGTGTTAAACTTCAAAAGTTTGTAACAAGACCTTCAAAAGTCTGTAAGAAGAAGGAAGAAAACTAAACATAATGGTGTCTGTAACGCGCTAAAAATTAGATGGATTACATTTTTCAAATTGATACCTTTTCTAATGAGGTAAAAGTGAAACTTTACCTCATTAGAAGGGGAGACGATCATCCGCATTGTAGTCATCGATACACGAGACGCTTTTCTCGTAAGCACGACCATCCTCGTAAAATATACGGCCAATTCTCAAAGTTTTGCCTCCCGGCCTTACGTCACCGTTGCAGACGAGTTCTCTCAATAGGGGGTTCAGATAGCGGCGGCAGAGTCCAATACAGCTGCGGGCAGAGGACGTTTCATTATTCCGTTTTTTTGTTTTGTGTTTTTGTTTTGTTTTTTCCTTGCTGTGCTTTTCGCTCCACTGCCTCTTCACGCGCCACCCGCACTGCCTCTTCGTGCGTACGCGCCCGTTTGTTCTGCTACTCGTTCATCCGTTTGCTCTGCCATTCGTTCATCCGTTTGCTTTCAATGCCTCTAGCGGACAATGCTCTGCATGTGAATCCAGAACAAATCATGAAATGCGCGTGGGACATTGAAAAGGCAGGTTTTATGTAATGCGTTTAATACATTCATGACTTCAAGTCTCTGATTTAATTCTTAGTACTACCAACCTTAACATTTGCATATCAATTTTGTCCGGGTACGCTCGAAATAAACGCTTTACACAAAATGTATTAAAGGTTTTTTACATAAGTACACGGGATATGGATTATCCGTTCTGGCAAGTTATTGTTTTTATTCTGACTTTTAAAAATATATGTAATACTAATGTCCTATTCTCGCAGAAATTGAAAGAAACCTACGCAGCCTCCGGCCACGTGAGAGGTGACTATGGTTTTGTTTCTTCCCGAGGAACTGTAGTGAAATCCAAAAACAATGAAACAGTTTCGATTTTGACGGGAAATTGATTGTGTCTTTCCACCTATTCTCTTACTATGTTTACCGACTGACTTATCAAACTGATATGTCACTGTTAATGTCGACGACACGCGATAGCGAGGTTCCAAGGGAAAAAGCCGGCCGCCATATATGTACTATTTACGTGCTGCGTTACGCAAGAGCAATTTTTTACACAACTCTTGGTATGTAAAGAACTGTTGTACTGCACAGGTGTGTGTGTATATGTATATATATGTATATATACATATATATATATATATATATATATATATATGTATATATGTATATATATATATATACATGTATAGGTATATATATAAAGTTAACATAAATAATTTTAACATGAATTAAGTAGGTGTCTCTGAGCATTTCTATTAAATGTTGGTAGTAAATTATTATGACAGTTTTGCGACGTATTCATGTACATATATACAAGTGTATGTAATGCTGGCGGAGTGGAATTCTTTCACCGTAGCAGGTGGGCGAAATAACCTCTGCAGTAAAGAAGCAGGCACGAGAAATTGTAATTTCATAGGAAAATGTTGAACGTCAAAAGTAATCATTATACAACTGAAAATTACTTAAACACTGCTAATTTTTTGAATAAATATTAAAGATATGCCTTAAATGTCTATTATTAAGAAATACATAACTTAAAGAAAGAAATTTTCATCTTCAATATTTAATAAGAAGGTCAAGTGTGGAAAACATACTGTTTGTTACGATATAACTCAAAATTATTGGAAAACTACGAATATTTTCAAAAACGTGTATTTGAAATGATTTCGAGATGTTTTGAGAAATGAAGGAGGATTATTAACTATTTTTGCACTGGGTTTCTGACGTCGCGTCGGGATGCGGGAAGGAAAAATGCGTACTACACCGAAAATATTTACACACTACGGATTCATGTTAATGTAATTAGATGAATGAATGAAACATTGAAATACAGAGCCAATTTGCGGCTCGCTTATTGAGGAACTAATCCTATCACTCTTATGCATTTACTCTCGATCCATAGTCAGTCATGCCATTATTTGCTGTGGTTCTCCTCACCCTCGTGCATTGCCCTGTGAAGCGGGTGGAAGGGCTCCCGGCGTGCAGTTAGTGGGGCAGCCCACAGGGAGAGGTGGCTCAGGGGCCGTAAGGGTTGGAGAGAGACAAGAAAAGGGAAGGAAAAATCGCGCTCGGTCCATAACCCGTTTGGTATAGAAGCTCCTACATTCGCCTGGTATTGATCGGAGAAACTACGGAAAACTACCGTTCGGAGCACCTAGAATTCTCGTCCAGACCGCGACAGAACTCGTCCTAGCTATCTAACTAGTGTGAAGAAATAAGAGGTCATCATCGTCTACGTACTATGTTCACGAAGATGACCTCTTTTATTTCTTCGCATAAGAACGTCAACAACACCGAATCAGAATCCCCACAATATCTAACTAGTGTCGAAAATCCTATCACTGTCGGGACTCGAACTCATAGGACCTGCCGGTTAGAGGCACTACAGTTGATGCCCTGAGCCACCTCCCCCAGTCTTTTGCACTCGGTGGTCGGCGGACACTCGGCAGCGGCGGCGAGAGCCGCGTTCTCTCCGGAGAGCAGAAGTGATCAGTTGAAGTTACAATTTGAATTTTAGAATCTAAGTGCTTCTATTCATCTATCTCGCTTCCCTCGAGAGCGGTCTCTTGTACTCCTACGCAGACGAGGTAGCGTTCAATTCGTTCTATTCACACGAATGGTACCAAGACAATGGTACAAGACCCCCTGGGTAAGAATTGGTACCCAATCTAATTTCGACACCCGCTCGTTGAAATCATTTCTGGATGTATGAAGGTGGGTGCAGGTTTCCCAAAAATAAGAATTTCATTGTAATTAATTACATAAAAGAAAGAAAAAAGGTTCATTGTAATTAGATTCTGAATTGGCTCTAAGCTCTAGGTACGCGGTAACGACCGCTCCGAGCGGTTATACACCAGTACCGCGTCAGAATCCTTTATAAATTTCACCAGGCATAAATTCCAGAATAAGCGGCCTAAGAGGGCGAAAGGGCGTTCCTTTCCTGGAAGGTGGTCAAGCGGCGACAAAAGGGCTACAGCGTGGGTGGGGGCGGGAGCGGTAGCGGTGAAAGGGTGCTTTTCAGGCGCTCGCGTATCTCGCTGCGTGAATCAAAGTACCGAGCGCTGGTACAATATAGTCTCTAGCTTCAATCTTAAAAGACGTAGGACATGTTAAAGAAAAATTAAACTTTTGCAATTTTTGAATCCTTCAGAATAATGGTAATAGCACATGTGCCATATTGTTAAGCGCACAGGTTCATTTTCCATTCAATTTTGGTGAAGACCCTTATTAGGTGCTAGTAAACGTTACAGGTAGACGAGCTATTAGACCGACAGCCACACGGACAGACTGTGAGACACACACATGGACTGGCAGAAAAACAACACGCACTGTCATACACACGAGCATGCTGTCAGACAGACAGGCATACAAACGGATTGACATATACACATACAGACAGGCACTGACAGTCACCCCAGACTGCCAGGCAGGTCTGTTCGACACACACATACACACACACAGTCTGACAGGCAGTGATAGTAGTAGTAATACTAATACTCGTACTAATAGAAGTAGTGGTGGTAGTGGTAATGGTAGAGGTAGTGGCGGTGGCGGTGGTGGTGGTGGCGGTGGCGGTAGCGGTGGTACTGGTACTGATACTGATACTGGTACTGGTAGAACCCTATTAGCGAGCCAATGATTTCTTTTTCAAGATCGGCCGCGCACTGGAGTTGGGGGAGCGTGACTTCCGAGGTTCAGGGGTCTTCGGCCGAGATAGATAAGAGGGTATTTTGCCGGACATTGTTATTGCTCTTGTAAATTGCATTTTTTTTAAGTTGTTTGAATTTAAAAAAATTCTACAGATGAACAATTCTCTGCATCTTTATGTGAATTTCTCTGAATCTTTAAACCTCACACTCCGTTACGAGATTTATTGGATTCCATTGGTCATCAGTTGAACAAGAGACGAGCAAACCCCTTAGGACTAAATCTCGGCACTTCTGGATTCTATCGGTCTTCATTTGAACAAGAGGCTAGAAAACCGACGTGGATAGCCGAGATCGTAAAGGCTGAAGGACAGGAGCTGCCTCGGCTCGAAGGGTCACGGGTCGAATTTCGCCTCGAGCATGGATGTTTGTGTGTTACTGTTGTCGTTACATGTTCTCCCTACAGTTAAAACTAGAGGTGCTACAGAATGACACAGATTTTCTGATTGTACAGTTTTCTAATTTCGTTGGTGTGGATAGGTTTATAGGTCTTTCTACATTCTCTGACCAGCTGCCATCTATCGTCGCTCAAAGTATATTTTTTTGACTTTTTCTCAACTTTTCGGTTTCTTAATAGTAGAACCGAACTATTACTTCAAGAATATTAAATAAGAGTAAAACCTCATCCTAAATAGAAATTTTCATTGAAATGTTCAAGCCGTTTTTAAGAAAATGGCGATTAAGCATTACTGGAAATGCGAAATTTGAAGCTCTTTTTCAGAGAAATCTATTGAGAAAACCTTCATTTGAAGCACTTTCACTCACAAATGCAATAGTGTATATAAATTGATGGAAATTTGCATATTAATGGCGTGAGAGATATTTAACAAAGTTACATTTGTGTAATTTTTAATAAAATAAAAGGATATACCAAAATGAACTTTACGTCTTATTAAACAGTAAAAGTAGCACTATCTATTGAAAATGTTTCAAGAAAAAAATTTGGAGCCATTTATGAGAAAATGGCGTTTGAGCGTTTCTGAAAATGCGGAATTTTGAGCTAATTTTAATGGAAAACTTTTCGGAGAAACGTTATATGACGTTATTCAAAGCACATGTACACATAAGTACAACAACGTGAAGAAATTGCTTCTAATATTACCAACGTGGGAGATAAATAAAAAAATTTGTAATTTTTGAAAAACAAAAGAAGAGACCAAAATGCCGTTTGTCATCGTATAGGGTTCATTTGGCAATGACACTACCAGAAATTTAAAGAACAAATTTGAAGCCATTTTTTGAGAAAATTTGGTTTTTGTAGTTTTTTAAAATTGCAAATATTGCACGCACTATTGCACAAAAACACTAAAATTTCCAAAAAAATCGACATTTTAGAAAGAGAACTATTTATGGACAAGAAATTTCCTTTGCAGGAAAAATCTCTGTCTCAATTTTGTAGTTACAGGAAAACACCGAAAAAATCAAACTTTTACAATTTTCGAAAATTCATAGTTAACTGTGAAAATCGGACCCAGGTCACCTTTATAAGTGTAATTCGCTGTCTTTTCATAAGACATTGAAAGAAAAAAATGGAGCTGTTTTGGGGACAATTTTGAAAATGTCCGGGGCTCTTCATGTAAAGTACCCCCAAATTTTAGAGAATATTTTTTTTAATTTCAAAGCTTCAACTAGAGTCAGATATACAGGTGTTTCTTCAATTTGAAAAATATCGTACGTATGGTTTAGGCGCTAGTAGTGTTCACAAACAAACAGACGGGCGGATAGACGGACGTTTTGAAAAATACACTTTTTCGGTATCAGGGGACGCCAAAACGTGTATTTCCGTTGAAATCTCAAAATCGATTTTCCGCAGCATTACATAACTTTTTCTATACTACGTATATTACTCTTATATACGTATGTATACGAAAAAGTAAAAATCACAGTGATCTCTAAATGACGAAATTAGGGAAGAGCGACCTTAAAACATTTTTAAAAAGTCGAGAAAACATTTGGGTAAACCGGCACGTATCTGGAGTCCCTTCGTGCCAGCTCTTCTTCCTCTTGAGTGCTTCCTAATTCTTCCGCGGGGCACCCTTCCGCTACATTTCCCGGCTGCATTTTCCTCTTCAATGCATAGTCAATGTCCGTTCTCTGAATTCTAAAGAATTATGAAAATGGCCTGGAATTCTAAGTATAATCTTATTTTAATTCCAATGTTATAATTTGAATTCCGAATATATATTTTTGTAAGAGAAGATTAGAAAAATTTGAAAGCATTTCCCGGATGTTTTACTCGGCCGCGCATATGCAAAGATATTTTTTGTCTGTTATGATGGTATCGTTCTTGCGTCAAAATGCCTAGCCATTAAATATCGGCTCAGACTTATCTATCTTAAAACTCTCGAGAGAATGTTATGTCATCTAAATAAGAAAATAACTTTAATTTAAAGATTAATACAAATTGCATTTCGAGTTGCTCCTAAGTAACACTATCACAGTATTATGTATGTATTCATTCAGTTGTCTAGCGACCATATTTCCAGCTTTATTAAGTCTCAAAAATCCCCTCTGTATTCCAGGAAAACAATAATGGACCTTCGAGAGTGATGATACCTCCTATGGCTTCAATGTCTTGTAGTAAAAAATGTATAGGGAGAAATGAATTTTTGTGATTTTTAATATCGCTTTTCTTTTTTTTTCGCTTTTTTTCATTTTGTAACTGGAGTAACCGTTTATTATTTTGAATTTTTTGTCATATTTTTTTTAAAACTTATACATCTTTTTATAAAAAAAAAACATTTGAATACTGTACACATACCGATTTTGGAATAAAAAAATGCATATTGAAACCGAGTTTTGCGTGAGAAATTCGTCACGTGTACTTGATGATTCTGAACAAAATGAGCATCGTCTGCTCACCACGGAGAGGGCATTTTCCGGCGGCCCTCGCCCAATTTTTTGCCGCGCAGTGGCGCTGATTGCATTAAAGCCCAAGTGGGTGAGCGTTGCGGCGCTCGTCGGGTGGCTGCAGCCAGAGCAAATATTAGTAGAGCAGACAGTATTTTCTTGGTAGAGGTTTCAATGGTTTCCGCGGCCGGGTCGAAATAGTTATTGGACTTGTAAAAAATATATACGTTCTGGTGCAATGTATCCGCCTCACTGAGCGTAGTCTCCCGTGATTTTTCACCATGAAATGCTTTTGTTGCAGAACGCCATTTTCTGCTTGTGTCTCGTAGTCATTCTTACGTATTTGCTCTTCTCTTTTGAAAACAAGGGAATACGTGACATATCGAGACTTTCCTGGCCATAGCCTTGTGAAACGATTTTTTATTATTTAAGTAAAACTAGAGGGGCTAAAACAGCACGTTCTTTCTCGTCCGTTTTTTCATGCAAACAGATGGACGGACAGGCGAATGGACAGACGGACGGGCAGACGGACGGACGGACAGACAGACGGGTAAACGGATGGACGGACGGACGGACGGACGGACGGACGGACGGATGGACAGACGGATACATAGACGGAAGGATGGATAAACGGATGGATAGACGGACGGACGAAGGGATAGACGAACGGACGGATAGACGGACAGTGCTATGGTGTGCTCTGCTTTGAAAATAACTTAGAAAACGTCACATGACACTAAGAAAAGAACACTTCTGCCATCATTTTCGTGACCAAAATGTGCTTCAAAGAGTACGGACCAGTTTGTTTCAGTCCTACTATTGATAAAAAACAAGATATTTGTTAAGTCGATGTACACGGCCGCACCAGTCCGGGAATGAGAGAAAAAGTAGTAGCGAGTGTTATATTTCTTTTCAATATTCTAAGGCGCATTCAGCCTTGTTGCCGAGCAGAATGTATTACATCGCTACGAAGGGTTAATGCAAAGTTGCTTGCTTTCAATTATCAATCGCAGGGCAATCGCAGGGCAACTACTGTTTGTCTTTAACTACTTACGCGTCTCTCTTCACACAGACGTCCTTGACAGCACGCGTTTTGGCTTCCTTTCGACCTTGGTGGTGAGCCCTTCCAAACAATTACGCTCTCCACTCGTCCCAGGAACTACTGGCAGAGCGGAGCAGGGAATTTTTATGCATCTACGAGTTCGCCGAGAATTTAACGACCCCAAATCACGTAAAAGTGCAGACTTTTGCCGTATGTAGTGAATGAAAGCAAAGGAAAATTCAGTTTTATTTGTGAACCGCTGCAGTCTAATAATTAGCGTACGGGCTGAATTCCTAATGGCTCTTGGGAAAGAAAATGTTTGAGTGGTAAATGCAACACATTGAGGAAAATCCATTTCGTTATTTAAAGAGAACAAATTCATCGGGAAGTAAAAACATCACATTTGTTATATTCTTAACAATCCATACAAATGTAGAACATGTATATTTTATTCAGTTATGTTTTACTTCCTAAATTGTTGATGATTACTATTTTAAAAACATGTTTTTCAAACTCAAGAAGTCATTCGATATTCAAGTATTCAAACTTAACTTGGGAAGGGATTACAATGCTCGAAATAGCATTTAGTATGATATGGTAGACAAAATGTAAACGAAGAAAATAATTTAGTTGATTTGGAATATTAAAATTTGAATCTTTCGATAATAATATTTTTTTATTTGAATCTTTAAAAATAAGGGTGTGAGCTATTTACAAACACTTCTCATATTTGTAACTGTTTTACCTTGGGTAATTTTTGTTGCTTTCTGAGGAAAATCTTTCCCTCAGTCCTGTTCAGTCCCACCACGTCACGCCCTGTCCCACATCGTACCGGCCATCTGCGCCCCACGTCATCCCACCCCACATCATCTCCACCATGCCTTCGCGGGCGAGAATATTCCTGCCTCCATCCTCACCTCGTCCCGGTTCACACGGCACATAACCTCGCAACCACGCACAATCAACCCAATCCATTCCTTCCCCTCTCCGCCCCCCCGCCTCACCATTCATCATATCATTCATCATATCCTATCTCGTCTCTTTCCTCTGTGCCCTGTCCTGCCCTGTTCTGACACATTATCTTGCCACGTTACGCACAGCCTAGTTCCATAGCATCCCTTGGCGCCCCATGACCAAATGTTCCTTGCCCTACCGATCCACCCTCTGCGTTCAATCCTGATCTTCCGACATTTCCCGATCCCTTCCTATATCGATCCGCCGTTCCTCAACGTCCCTCCCCGCTCATTCTTGCATCCTCCATTCTCCCACCCACCCCATCCCTTTCCACTGCTCGTCGCATGCTTTGTTTTTCCTCACCACTCCCTGCTGTGCACTTATTCAGTCACCGTTCCCGACCCCACCTCTTCCCGTTGCGCACCGAATCTATTGCTTTTTCTCACCCTCCCTTTTGTGTACCGATTGAGTCACCCTTCCCCTCCCTTCTCCTTCCATCTGCACACCTATTGCATTGTTTTTCTCCACCTCCCCTGTCCACCGCTTACACACATCCTTACACACATCCTTACACACATCGCCATTTACTATTGTGCATCGAATCCATTTCTATCCCTTGTCCTTCCCTGCAGTGCACCGGTTGAGTTACTTCTCCCCGCTCCGCTCCTTCTTTCTACGCACCGACTGAATTGCTATTCCCCGCACCTCCCTGCTGTGCACCGGTTGAGTCACTTTTACTGGCCCCACCCATTCTTTCAACGCACCGACTACATACCTATTCCCCGTACCTCCTTGCTGTGCACCGGTTGAATCACCCTTCCCCACTGCACCCCTTCTTTCTATACACCGACTGATTTGCTATTCTCCGCACCTCCCTGCAGTGCGTTGGTTGAGTTACTTCTCCCCGCCCCGCTCCCTCTTTCTACGCACCGACTGAATTGCTATTCCCCGCACCTCCCTGCTGTGCACCGGTTGAGTCACTTTTACTGGCCCCACCCATTCTTTCAACGCACCGACTACATACCTATTCCCCGTACCTCCTTGCTGTGCACCGGCTGAATCACCCTTCCCCACTGCACCCCTTCTTTCTATACACCGACTGATTTGCTATTCTCCGCACCTCCCTGCTGTGCGCCGGTTGAGTCTCCCTTCCCCCACCCCACTCTTTTCTACGCACCGACTACATAGCCAATCTTCCACACGTCGCCGCCTCTTCCCGGTGCGCTCCGAATGAATGGCTTTTCCGCCTCCCCGTTGTGCCCCGGTTGAGTTGCACTGGCCCGCCCTGCGTGTGCGCGCGGGTGGCGGCGCCTGGCGGCGCGTATCCCCGCGCATTTATGGCCCCGGCTGCACGCGCGGCGCTGGCGCAGCGCCAGAGAATGGCCTTTCGCCTGAACGGGCAGCGCGCGGAGCGCCGTACATTACGAGCATTACAGGCGGGCGGGCGAGCGAGCGAGGAGGATATGTAATAACGACTGCTCTCGGTTGTTAGCCATATTTTAACCTCTCAGCTACTGTTATCTGCTATCAAACATACGATATGTCAAATTTTCCTATATGTGACTTGTACGACTATCTCTAAAATGGTTTTGAAATTCGGTCAATGTTTTTGAAATTTCAGAACTATAGCGATGAAGACATGGCCGTAACTGATTCATTGATACTTAAAATCTTTGTGTACTTATGTATGAGTATTTTATATTCAATGTCTCACCCTCTCATGTGTACATAATGGCGGATATTAAATCTGTCACGTAATAAACTAAAAATACATGCATAGGGTGGTAAGTTTCTGTTGTCAGCGGAACATGAAAGCGCGCATCGTCAGAATGGCGTGTTCAATACAAAAAGAAGCTGAGCAAACCTTCATTGAACCACGTGTTCCTGTTTTTTTACTCTCTTCTCTACACTATTTTTTAAACTGTTTAGATATGATTAAATCTGAATCAGCACAGTGTTCTAAAGCAAACAATTCTCTTTTGAACCACAGACCTAGAATTTTTTCCCCCTGAAGATGTAAATTAATGTTGCTGAAACACGGAGTTTGGAATCTGCGAACGTAGTCATATTTTTTCTGTAGAATTAACACAGCAGCAATAGCTTTGAACATGATTTGCAAGTATAGAGAATGCCAAATTGCAGGAAGGAGAGAAACAAAGCATAGGAAATCAACGAATATCTGCAGAACCTGTTGCCGAAACACATGTCCAGCATCGATTTAGAACCAATGCAAAGCAACCAGGAAAACAATGGATCTGGCGTTTTACTCGGGGATTTCGTTGTTCTCAAGTTTTAGATGCAGTTCAAAATATTCCATTGCAAAGAGTTCCTCTTTTTACTTTTTAGCTCACTGTGTATGCAATGTGGAGACAGTTCAGTAATATTGCTGCAAAAGTGCATGTGTGTAGTCAGAATTCAGCACAAGAATAGCGCGGTTAACTTAAGTACCTGAAATCAAATCCCAGCATGGGAAAATTGTTTTTCGGTTGGAAACGTTTTTACAAGTTCAAGTACTATAATATTACGAAACCCTAAGAAATAATGCTAGAAAGTTCGTGCAGTTATATCAATGTTAGTTGTTTTTAAGAGTCAGCAGACAACTAGTAAAAAGAAAGTGACATAATGGAGCATTGGCATTCATCCCAAGCTAGTTTTCTTTCTTTCCAAGCTGATTTCAGAGCTTTTTACTCCGCTTACGTATTCAATTGCTATTCCACTCGTCTTGCATTGCATTTCCGCTGGAAAATAAGAAGAGAGAATAATTAGATGAGATATTCTGTAAGAATGAAGTAAATGAAAAGAGGCTTTCTGCAACTTCTTCTCGAGGCACCCTTCCCTGAAGAACTTTACAAAAGTCCTTCACAATCAACTTGCTAAGAAGTTGGCGAAAAAGTCCAACTTGAAACTTGTTTTTCGTTCCGACTTATTCTCGAAATTTTAAAGTGTGATGAAAACGTTCCTCTTTGTAAACAATATGGACATATTTTTGTGTCTTTGTTTGCTAATTTTTCTTTGTATATCCTCTTCGTTCTCCTTAAATAAATCTCTCGCCCTATTTTAAATAAAAACAGTCTTACACGATAGAACCGAGCTTTCAATCGAAATAATTATTGTTACAAAGATGTAGTAGAAGCATATATCGACCATTTAGAATTGAATAAAAACAATACAATTTTATGCATGACTTCGTAATATCACTACTAATATTACAAAAAATGAATTGGCGCATTAATTTAGAAGACATTGTATTTCATTTAGTTCTGTAAATGAAGATTTCTTCATCAAGGCTACTGAAGATCTGAATCAAGTGGAACTGATCTTTGAAAAACTTACAAATAATAAGACTTCACAAATATCAATTGCCTTTCTTCTCACGAGTTTGTTCCATAGTTCAATCTTAAGTGTCAATATCATTAACACACACTTACAAATTTCCATTTGTAATGAATAAGTTTAATCTAAATTACTTATTGTTCAAAATTAGTTATCGAGAAACTCGTCTTAGTGCATTGTAACTTTGAGCGCCGTGCAATTTCCCAGAACTCAATGCCGCAGGTTCCAATCCCTGGGAATTTTCACTGTAAGATTGTGGTGTTAGCTTCTTACACACACGTATATCTGACCTGATCAATCATCGTATTCACTACAATGAGTCTTCATCACGTTTCCTTGCTCGTGATCGACCCATCCAGTGGAGGGCAATAAAAAACCACCTCTATGGCCACCTGCCAGAGGAATGTTGGTGATGGATAAAGACGAAGTTACCTCTCCCTGCGCTCAGTAATGAGTACAGTATTCATTACAGCACTATTATCATCAACATCAATATCAAAAAACCGCAGTATCCTTAATTAAATAAGTATCTTCAAAATTTTTCATTACTTCTCTGATGAATTATAGTACAAAATGTTCAGCATTTATAATGTTTCTTCTTTAATTTTCCTAAATTTAACCAGCTGCATGTATTTGAGCGTGCGTAATGCTATTAACTATTACATAAAGTGTGTTACGGTGAGTGCGCTCTTGTATTCCTCAAAACGGTTTGAACTACTAGTGCGATTGATCCCCAAGTTATACAAATGCATTTGAGCGTCCGAGAAATACAGAGGGGAATTGTGATTGAAGTTTGTTATTTCAATGAGTGTGTCTTAATAAAGCAATTTCAGAGTAATTTATAGACGGAATATTATATATATATATATATATATATATATATATATATATATATATATATATATTCTAATACGCCCACTTACTAGCTTCCAGCACGTGGGGAGAGCGTGATAGTATGAATGCTCGTGAAGCGAACTTAAAATTCTCAGGAAGGAGGATGAGAAAGGTCTGAACCCTTGACACAATGAATCAGATAAAACACGAATAAAATGAGCATATATTCAATGAAAACTTACAGTGGCACAATTATATAATAGGATTATGCACTTTAAATAGTTGGTCACTGAAAAAAAATAGAAAACAAGGCAAAACAAAAAATCGGCGTCACCTCGACTGCCTGAACACACTTTCACCAATTACAATTCACAATTTGCTCATTCCCCTTTCTGAATTTTTATCTACCACATTATTTTACTCTTTCTACTCTCTAGTTTTTCCGTGCACGGCTTTTAAAGTGAGTTTTACACTTTTTCTAAGGTATCCTGTTCACAGGTGCTAGCCTTGGGCTTCACACTCACTATAACATTGTGAACTTTAAAGAGAGAAAAAAAATAACACGTAACATACACGTTACTTAAATTTGACCCCTTTACATATCACAGAAAGCAATTACTTTTAACACAATACAATAAACTACGACCTTTCCAGATAATATCACTGTACAACATATGAAAATCATGAATTATTGAAGTAAAATTGTACAAGTTATGGCCTCTTTGAATGAATTTAATAACACGTGCCGTAAATGAACTTGAAACTGCCACTCACATCGTTCGGAATACTTCTCCTACCTATTCTGACCTTTCACCCACTTTTAACACGAATTATCTTGTATTTACTGCTATTCGCTTTCCCCAACTGATCGCCGCATAAGTTGCCAGTTCTTTTACCTCAACAGCTCCGCATCGCTCGCCTGTAGGTGACGTGGATTTTCTGCCGCTCGCAGCCCCGCGTTGCAACCCGTCTTCGCTCGCTGTCCCACGATGTTACCAGTTTCTATACCACCTCGAGCTCTGGACTCCGCCACACCTCCAATTTCCACACCCTTCTCCCGTTTTCCGGACTCGTACGATTCTCGTCCCAGTCCAAATCTTTCTCGCCTACGCTTCTCTGTTCCTGGGGTCGTCTTTCTTCTTCTGCCGCGCCTCGTACAAGTTTGTTCGCGCTTCCAGCCTCGAATAATTAATGTTGCTGAAGTTATGCTTTAAATGCTCGGCCTACACTTAGGGCGTGTGTGGTCTCAGCGTGCAATATGAGATGCTGGATTTAGTTAATGTCCTTCTGCGCGAATTTTACAAATTTGAAATTATTTCGAAGTCAATCACTTCACTTTCTCTCTCAAATATTGTGAATGTTAATGCGAAGAATGTTCGTGCACTCCACTTCTCAATTACATCACTTTCGTTGATACGCTTACTTTTTCGTTGATACGCTTACTTTTACTTACTCAAGCTAACTTTTAACTAACAAGTTAAAATTAACTCGTATGCTATCAAGTTACAAACGCCTTCAGAACTCAGTCTAGTTACCGTCGCTGCTACAAGCATAGAAAGCTCCTCCGAGGCGCTCCGCGAAATTTATGGTACTCGCGCCTGGGGAAATTTTGGGAGGGGTGAATATTTTCCTCTTTTCGTGACCTCCTGGAAAAACATTATTCGCTAGTTCGGGCGTCAAAGTTTGAAAAGCTATGGGTAGATGGCGCGTTTACAAGCCATCGGTCCGCCGCGTACTCGACTTCTTTCTGCTCGCGGGCTTCTTCGCGTAGCTGATGGTGGCGTTATGGGGTTGTCTGATCCCATGACGTCACATTATATACATAAAGGAAGGATTATGAACAGGAATTTTGTGGGAATATTGGGTTTTGATGGAATATGAGCTAGGAAAAATATTAATTTTGAAGCAGAAGCTTCTGTTTTCAAGAAAACTTGTTATGTCTTATTTATTTCAAATTACGTTTAGATTTATACATACGTTCTGTGTCTTACCGAAAACATTTTGTGATATTTTTATTTTGAAGTGGAGTGCTGTAATGCTTGAAACAGCTATGATTAATCAGCAGCTGCTGCAGCGTGGATTATACTGATCTAGTGTTCCAATAAAGTTGCCTATAGAAAACGATCTCGTTTTGGTCTTCCTAGTTCTCTTCTTCCTTTCGGGAGATAGTAATAGGCATGCTTGAGCAATCTCTCATTATTCATTCTTTGTAAATGGTTTATCCAGTTTTTTCCTATATTTATTTATCATTTCTTTTAAGCTGGTAATTCCCAATTCTTCTCTTATGCCCGCTTTTTTAATATGGTCTATTAATGTGCAGCTCTTCACCTATCTCAGGAACCGCATTTCTTCTGCGTTAATTCTCCTTTTCCCCTAGATGTTGTTTCCCCATATTTCGCATCCATACAGGAGAGTGAGTATGGCCATTGTTTTATAAAACTTGAGTTTGGTCTCTTTTCGTACTTCTTTCCCTTGTTCTTTTGTTAGTGCCGCATACTACAGCCTGAAATTTAGATATCTTAATGACACTGACGTGCGACAAAAAATATGTCACATCCTAAATATTGGAAGTTGGATACTTGTTCGATAGTGATGTTGTTTATTACTATTTTTGTTCGTATGGAGTGTTTACCTCTGAAAACTACAGCCTTATTTTTGTTGATTGATATTTTGCAAGTATACTCTATTGCCCTCTTTTGTAATTTAAATATTAACTTCTGGAGGTCATCTTCACAATTAGTAACCAAAACTATATCATCTGCAGACAGTAGTGTGTTAGTTTTAGTATTACTTCTCATTGAAATTCCTTCATTGTCTAAATCATTCTTCCATTCTGAGAGACGTGCGTCGATATGTATGTGTACATATCAAACAATGAATGTTATAGTGGGCACCGTGTGTATATATCAAACAATGTATGTTATAGTGGGCACCCTTGACTAACACATTGATTTATTTAAATATTATCTTCTCTTTGTATTCGGAAGATTCACATTTATGAGAGTTTCTTTATACATGCTTTTTATTACCTCTATTAGTTTTCTGGTCATTCCTTTCTTTTCCATGCTTGCCCAGAGTATATGCCTTACTGCACTGTCAAATGCCTTTTCTCTAAGACCATGAATAAAAGGCATTTTTATAGGTTCATTTCTCGGTCTTTCTCAATAATTTGAGGGTGAATCCTTATACAGAACCTTCCCTTCCTAAAATTATTTTTTTCTTCTAGAAGTATATATCCGACAATTGCTTGGACTCTCTTTGTTATTCTTTTGCTTATGTTTTTTAGCTAGTGTTTAACAAACTAATATTCACATTGATCAATTATTTTTGTCTCCTTTCTTTTAGATAGGGCTAACCATTCCTTGCTTCCAGCGTATGGTAGATGCTGTTTTGACCAGCACATATTTAAAAGGTGCAGGAGTCGAAACTTAGCAAATGTATCACCATGCGTAAATTGCTCTAAATTTATTTCATACTGTCCGCAAACTTTTCTACATTTAATTTTTACAATTGCTACCTCCAGCTCATCTATTGTTAACAAATCGGTTTCAATTTTCTTGTCTGATGTTTTTTCTTCGTGAGCATTATCATCGAACCAAAAATGTTGGAAGTGTCCTTTCCATTCTTTACCTTTTATATTGGTTTGGGATGTAGGCTCCCTCTTTCTCTTCTTTATTAAAAAATTTAAAAGTTTTGTGCGCTGACCACTGTCTTCCAAGTATGTCATGTGCTAAGTTGGAGACAAATTTTTCCCAGGATTGTTGTTGGACTTGTCGGAATATCTGTTTTGCTAGATTTCGTGTCCTATTGTATTCTATTTTGACTTCTTCAGACTTACTTTGCAGAAATCGTAAGTAGGAATTCTTTTATTTGATAATTGTTTCAATTTCTTTGTTCCAGATTTTCAAATCTCTTCTCTTGAATCTCTTTTTCATTGTATCTAATGGATCTTTTGTAATACATTATTTAATATTATTCCATTCCTCCTCAATATTTTCTTTCGTTATTTTCTGCAACAAATACCATATTTCCTGTATTGTAATCTTAAAATCATTTGTAGAGGATAAGTTGATGCACACTTTGCACTATAAAACTTTTCTGTTCGTAGTAAGAGCTGAATCTATTGCTATTTAGGACTGTAGTTTTCACGTCAATGTGAAGCACTCTCATTGAATGTTATACTTGCCATTCGCCAATGTTTCTCCAAAAATTAAGGTTAAAAGTCACGATCCGCGTCACGTCAGTGATACTTTTCACACCTGAAGGTGAAAATGGCCTCAGTCGCGGTCGCGCACTTCCCGCTACTGAGATAACTAAAGCAGACGCGCGGGAACGTGGAAACATCACGCGTCTTCACATGGGGTACCTGGAGGAGATAGCATGCAGTAATAATGTAGGAAAAAATGCTGATTTTTTAAAAAATATTTCTTTTCATAAAAAATATGTAATAAAACTGAAGAAAATTAATATTATGAAAAATATTTCGTGAAAATACCAAGATATGTAAAATATGAAATATAGTACTAAATATGAAAAAAATATGTAACGATAAAAATAAATATTGTGTTAGGACGGAGCCAATTCGCCAAGATTACAAATATGAGAACGGTGAGTAGAAAGACAAAAAATATGTAATTACATAAAAATCCTGTCTCTACTCATTAGTTATTACCCGAGTTTTACCTCAGAGAGCACAAGGAGGAAAAAGACTGGGCGTACTAACCATACGCTCTTGACCGCTCTTCGCAAAGCTCTTTTCAAGACGGCTCCACACATTCGACATACGCCCAGCAGCAAGCTAGTGCTCACCCAATCCCGAGCAGCTGACGTGTTTGGCGAATGTTCGCTTCCTTTGGTGTGTCCAAAAGGCCGACACGCGGTGGGTGGGGCGAATCCCGAATGTTCGTCACTTGGGAAATACGAAGCAACTCATCCACACTACTCGGGATTCGGGGAGCGGTTGCTCGCTGTTAGCCGAATAACGAACGTGTGGAGCCTTGGCGGAGTATCCCATTACAGGTGGGTATCTCTGCCATCTATAGCCTATGGGCATTGGCCTACCCCACCAGGATCCTGGTCTTGGAACCCCGTCTTGATTGATATATTTATATAATAATTATTTCTTCACCACTACCGCTGCATCAGAGAGAAAGAAATTAATCAGTGAGGGGAATTTAGCTGCGCGTTAGTGGGTGTGGGATACATCAAAACTCCTAGTGCGAGATCCACTGAGCTCATCAATTGCCTCGCCAGTACGCGAACAGATGCCAAGGGTACAAGTCAGTCCTCTTGGATCATCGTCATAATCCTCTCACTGTGTTGTGAAAATCCTAGCGAGAACTTCCAAGTGATGCATTCACTGTCATATTCAGAATTAAAACAGGAAGTCCATTCAAGATACCGAGTCGGCAGGAGAGGGAGACACTGTCATCGAATCGCCAGCTTCGTTACGACTTACATGTTTGGTATTGAAGCTTCCGATTAAATGACAGTGCCGTCGTCCTCTCCGTTCGGCTCGTAACGTTGAAAGAACTTCATGTTTTAAACGAAGTATACATGAAATACTCAGTTGAATGTAAGACGCTTCTGTTTCAACAGCGGTTTTTCGTAACATTGTGTTCCTCCAATAGGATGGAAGTTGCTTAATAAGCATGTACTATTGGTATTGCATGGCAGAGCATGGTAGGAGTACATGTAACACGGACGAGGTAGGTCGAGACGGGAGTGAGAAGATGGAAGAGTAGCGAGGCGGAGTCGGGTGAGGGGAGGCGGAACTGGGCGGCGCGGAGGGTGTGGAGCTGGTGGAACGAGGTGGAGCCTGGCAGATCAAGGCGAAGCGGTTCAGAGATAGGAGAAACGTCTTGGAAAACATGAGATGGGGTGTAAGTAAAATCACCTCCGTTTGCACTAGAAATAGAATTTGGCACACCCTGTTCTATTCATTCCTTTCCTTCTTCCTTTCTCTTATATGTACGTATATACGAAGTAATATACGTAGTAATGAGAAAGTTATGTAATGCTGCGGAAAAAACGGCTATTTTTTGACAGAAAAAATCGAATTGCGGGACCCTGGTACAGGAAACGTGGATAAATCCTGTTCTAATATGTAGAAAATTACATCCTCTGACACATTATGTATTAAGTAGCCAGATTGAACGAAGTCTTTGATACCGAAAAAGTTGTTTTTTCCCATAACGTCCGTCCGTCCGTCTCTGCACGTCGTATGTGAACAACACTAGGTCCTACACCCCACGTAGGATTATTTCCAAACGCA